>OX465282.1:7585526-7848682 GCA_949987705.1 Thereva unica
AAATGTTGCAGCAAGGATTTATGTGTAGGAGAAGGATAGATATTTGTTGATTCTTTAGACAGATATTTTAGGGGGTGTGGTTTTACTCTTTCTTTTGTTGCAATAAGAACGAATCAGGTATTAATATATACATATATAGATAAATTTGGGGCCACCATTAAATACAAAAAAAAATTATAATAACAAAAACGTGTGGAAAATGAAAGTAGAAATGCTTGATATAAAATATTCAATAAAATTTTAAATTACAATGCAAGAATAATTGACTTAGAAACAAGAAGTTTAAAAGGCTAAAAATTTAAGAGATATAAATCAATCCACTGGAATGTCTCTGGCTATGCTGTAATTGCAGTAAGGAAACCACCTAAATTATATTATTTTAACATGTTAATCTAATTTGAGACATAATTGAGATGGTATTTGCATTCTAAGACGTTCTGCTCGGGAGGTATTCACAAAGACGACTTTTGAAAACATAGCCTGATTCGATAAATTGATGATTATATGGGAGAGAATTCCAAAGCAGAGCTGCATAAACAAAGTAACAATGAACGAAACCGAGGAATAATTACATTGTTATTTTTACGCGATTGCGTGAGCTGGAGGAATTCGCCGTCGTGAAAGAATCTCAGCATCCTCAATTCTTTATAAGTTTTTAAGGAACACCCCAAGACATTGTTCACAAAAGGGTTAATATGATCATATCGCCGTAGTTTATAAATAAAGCGTATCCAATCATTTTATGGCACTATTTTCCGAGCAAACGAAGCGTCTAACAAGGGAAAGACTAAATAGCCTTGTAGTAGATGGGGCAGGAGTAGCGTTTTGGTTAAGGGCAAACGACAAGTTATGAAGGCTCCATACAGACGGAGTTTCCTGAGAAGACAATATGTTTCACTCACTATATAACGGATGTGGTCATCAGAGGTCATATTGTGGTTTAGAGTTACTCCGAGATTTGTAGCACGATCGACATGCTGAATAGTTGGGGAAAACAAGACTGGCGTTTGCAGAATGAGCGAAAACCAGATATTGTGACATGCTTGGATTGAGTGATAGGCGATCGACCAAAGCCTATAGAAGAACATTTTGTAAGACCTCGGAAATTGTCCGCACTCCTGACACCAATTGATGCTTAAGCGTACATGTGGATTTAAGAGTTGTTTACTACTGCAGGAAGGTCATTAATGAATATACTGAATATAAAAAAGGGTCTAGAATTGAACCTTGCGGAACACCACAGCAGAGGTTGCGGTTGAAGCACGATTATGCAACATTACCTGTTTTGAACGGTTATTTAAGAAACTATACATAAACTTGAGAGCGGACGAGGAGAAACTAAATTGTGTGTGGAGTTTTTCGAGAAATAGGGAGAGGTCAACATTATCAAAAGCCTTGGAAAAGTCTTATAGTGTAAGATAGCACAAGTAGTGCTAAGCTCTAAGTAATTCCTAACGCCGAAGTGATTTTAAGAAATGCAGTATTACAGCTATGGGATTTTCGAAAACCAGATTAGCAGGAATTTATTAGCAGATGACGTTCACAGAGCTCGACAATTTGAAATCCAATCCGTTTCTCAAAAACTTTTGCTAAAAACTGTAAGATACTAGTAGGACGGAAGCCAGCAGATCGCGCAGGGGAAGAACATGTGCAACAGGTAGTACAAGCGCATGTTTCAAAGAATTGGGGAATTTGCAAATAGTAAAGCATTAATTAATCAAATGAGTGATAACAGGTAATAGACAAGGTAACAATAGTTCAAGAAATCTTAGCGATATCTTGTCACTACCTGTGGCATTAGACTGAATACGATTTATGGCACATAGAATTTCAGCGTCTTTAACGCAGCGAAAACTAAACTCAAATAGACGAAGACGATCAGTGTTAGTAAAGTCACGGTAAGTAATTGTTTTAACAGGTTGAGATCCAACTGAAATATTGCAACAGACGTATAACACATATATCAAGGTCTAGGAAACTCGGAGCGGAAATTTGGTTCTGGAACAAAATTAGGCCACCGTCAATGGTGAATAGCAAATACAAGACAGACTCATGCCAGATCCTGTCTTGATGATCGTGAAGTAATGTTCAACTCTATTAATAACGACATTGAACTTATTCTAGAGTGGGGAACAAAGAATCGTGTCGAATTCAACCCCTCCAAAACCAAGTACTGTCTTATATCCAAGAAGAAGATCAACACCTCACCATCCTTGTCAGTGGATGGCGTGGAACTAAAGGCCGACCCATCCCTACACATCTTAGGCGTGACATTAGCCAAAGACTTGCGATGGAATGACCACATATTCCAAATCGCCAAACAAGCATCCCAGTGCTTGGGATTTCTTAAGAGGTGCAAGTTCCTCCTCCAGCCATCGGCCCGCGCTGTTATTTATAAATCCTACATTCGGCCTCTTCTCGAATATAACTCCCTCGTCTGGGGCGGCGCGTCGATAACCACCTTGGCATGGTTAGATAAGGTCCAAAAAAAGGCCCTTAAATTAATTGATGACGACACCGCCTGCTCCACCATCGACCCCTTGAGCCACCGTAGGAATGTAGCAGCACTAACAAAATTTTATCGCTACTATTATAGCGACTGTTCCTCCGAAATAAACGCTCTCCTGCCTCCACGGCAATCTTATAACCGCAACACCAGATTAGCCCACTCGTCTCATTCCCTTTACCTACAACTCCCCCTTTCACGCACTCAACAAGATATGAATTCGTTTGTAAATAGAACAACTCGACTGTGGAATAATCTCTCTCAGTCAGTATTTCCGAGCTCCTACAACATCCAAGAGTTCAAACGCGGGGTTCATCGCCACCTTCTTCAACACCCCTTCACACCCCCATAACCCTTAACCTATTCCCCCCACTCCCCCATAACCCTTAACCTATTCCCCCCACTCCCCCATAACCCTTAACCTATTCCCCCCCCCCCGTACTAAGCTTGCTGCTAGACATTGCACCATGACGTGACAAACGACATGACGGACTGGTAGTACAAAGGGTGATTCCTGAGTTTAGCACTGCCACATAAAAAAAAAAAAAAAAAATCAAGTTGTAATGGATCTTTTGCTCTAAAATAGGTAATCAGATCATTGATTGATTAATCCAAGACTTTGAATAGTATAAAGGAATTGCTTCTGTTGGCCACACGACTTTAAAAGGCTCATATTAAAATCTCCACACACTATGAGATTAGTTTATCTCTACGAAGCACTTTCTACCGCCTGTTCCAACTAGCCAGTTGGGCAATAGACAAATATAAGAAGAATTCTCTCCGAGTTGCAGGACACTTAACGCCCAAGAATTTAATCACGGAGGCTTTGGAATGACAGACAATTTAGAATTATATTTGATATAGATAGCAACCCTCCGTCAATACGATCCCGACGATCGTTGTGGAAGACCCGATAACCATAAAGGGGTATGAGAGAGGATGGGACTGAACCATTCAACCAAGTTTCGCATACAAAAAATGCATGAGTTCCTACATTGAGAAACATTCCCCAAATTCGTCAATTTTGTCTTTCATGCTATGGGCATTGAAGGAGCACATTTTAAAGCAACTATATCTAGGACTGAAAATTCTAAGTAGTGTCCCTACCTTGTTATTGCAGCTGGAATATAAATGCATCACAGGTATTCAATTTCACAAACCACGGAGTGTTGGAAAAAGGCACGACGAATATAGTAATTAACAATTTTAATGTTTTTTTAAGCACATATCAAAATGTAAGGACCAGCACAAAATAGTTTATGAGACAATTGGAAGACATACGTACGTACAGAGTGGCGCCTTAGAACTATCAACAAATTGAACAAATGTAAAAATTGTTCACAAATAATGTGATTTTTAGAATGCATCACATATGGTCGATATGATTGCCCTTAACGCGTATTATGTTCTTATAATGGTCGAAAAACTCATCGCGCTCTGCCCGAATGTGGTATTTTGATCCATTCTCGGCGAAGATCTTGCTTGAAATGAAATGGCACTTTAGTATTTTTGAGTGCCAAACATGCTCTTTAAACAATATAAAAAGGATATGATAGGTCAAGGGTAGCCTAGAGAAGGCAGTGAGCCTAGCGGTTGAACTCTTGGATGTTGTACGAGTATATTTTTTTTAACAGCCGGCTCAACGACAACCGTCGGGGTTAGCTTGAAATAGGGGAGTGATATGCCTAGGTCCGCCACAAAGAGGAGCAACTGGGATGATTCGCGCTAGGCCCCAGGACAGAGGGGTACTCGAGAATAGAGTGAAACTCAAAAAGAGAAATCCCTGCGAACTAATCATCTAGGGGCCCCCGTAATTAAACGTAAAAAGCCAGAATCGCCATTACCCTGCATTTTAATTGGCAAGCAAAAGTAATCTAAACGCAGAAACACAAGCACGCTAAAACCCACGGTG
Organism: Thereva unica; assembly: GCA_949987705.1. NCBI lineage: Eukaryota > Metazoa > Arthropoda > Insecta > Diptera > Therevidae > Thereva > Thereva unica. The sequence continues at coordinate 7,589,945 of OX465282.1, forward strand.
TGTTATGTGTGTGTTTAGGATTCTTATATTCATCCCATTTATATAAACCCTTTTTTTTTTCTTTTTTCCATTACTACAAAGTGTTCGATGAAATCACCATAGTCTATATTTTCTGCCAGGTCTCGTTCTATTGATTATATCACGCAATGATTTAAACGTGACTCATACATGATCTTAAATAATTTTTTATCATTTTTAATTTTTTTTTCTCCTTTTGCAATTGCCTTTTCTTCCTTCTGAACGCGAGTGCCGAGAGCAGTTTGTTGTACCGAGCGGTTGTCCAACCAAGTACCACGTTCAATATGTTACTACTTGACCATCGCATCGAACGAGAACCGGTCTCCGTTTTCTTCGCCCCATACAATTCCTTAAAGTTGTAATGGTATCCTATAAACAGCTCTCCAAATTCGCCCCTCTAGTAGTAGCACTTCGATTGCTTCCCGCTGGGATAGCTTCTGGATTGATTCTGCCAAAGATAAGTGCTGACCCATACAGCTAAGCAGAAGGGCCTGCCTACATAAAACTTATTCCATTCTAGGCTACACTAAGTTACTTTAGGTTCATTCGACAATTCAATATCTATATTCAATGTATTGAATGAACTTATTCTCACCTCAAATTTGTTTAGTCAATGATTTTTTGGGATTTGAATGCCCTGAAAGAGCGCCCAAACATATTTTAGCCCCAGCCCATGCAAGGTGATATGGCGGGCCTGGTGGTAAATATTATTTTCGAATAGGCAAAAGATCAAAGTAATATATGATACTGATTATCTTCCTGGTATCATTTACATTAATTATTAAAAATGGACAAACACGTTCGAATAATCGAACGCCGCCGCTCGGTCGGAAATGAGTTAATGAGTTTAACATTATGCCTAATATTATTATGGTACATGGAAGAGCTATTATCTTACTAAAGTGATTAAAACATTTTGATCTACTACTTTTAATTAAATTCCCTTTAACATCTCAGAGTTCAAAAGCAAGTTTCATGGGATCAACTCATGCACGGTCTATACCCCTAATCTATGATTTATTTTCTATCTTTCAAATGAAGCTGACATGACGGACTAGTCTAGTAGTACAAAGAGTGGCTAGCTTAGGTTCTGATAGTATCACAAAAAGTGGAATAAAGTCTTTGGTACATTTCAACGAAAAACTGGCATTGAATAATTTCTTTAAAACAAAATCAAATTCAACATTCCATCAACATCATATCAAAATCAACAAAAAAAGACCCTAAATAACAACATAAAATCGAGAGTTATTGAACTTAAATAACCACAAACAAAAAAAACCCGAACTAAAAATATCCAATAAGAAGAAAAAATCACCTGTCTTATCACTTGATCAAGCCGCCCACCATATTTGGTTAATTAGGTGATCCATACCAGTTTTCCCTTTTAACAGAAAACCGGTCAGAAATGTCATAATTCACGTGTTGCACGTACCAAAAAAACCACGCGTCTGTCTCGCGCGTTGTCCGAGAATACCCACCGCACCGCAGCAGCAAGTCCACCAACAGATAAGAGAATTCAAGAATTCTTCTGTAGCTCGTGTTTTCTTAACGAGCAAGAATCAAGCCTTTACCCAAGACTACATACACTTAAGGCTATTAAAGAAACCTCAAACCAAGAAACATAAACAATTCCAAAAGCCCATGAAGGTTTATTTTTTTTATTATTAGTATTTCGAACCCCTTTTCTCCCTGATTAAATAATCGATGGGTTCTATATAGTATAGGTATGTAGAGGGCCCACAGAAGTAACCTGTTTTGATCGAAAACCGAAAAGAGGACCCCAAGTACAAAAATTTATTCCACAAGACACACACGGAACCTGTTTAATCCAGCGATGATAATTTCAAGATCAAATTTCGGCCTTTCATACATCAATAAATGCCTTCACGAAGGATTCGGGGGCCCTTGTATAGGACGCACAAAATAATAATAATAATACAAAAAAAGGGACTCTCCTCTATATAGACTAAAAATGTACGAGACCCGCCATATGGTGCTGCTCAGTTTGTCTCAGATTTTTACTTTGAGCATAATCTTCAGTTTCCCACGGTTCGAAGACCTTTTTTGTGTATTGAAGAAACCCTTAAGGGGGAATATATAGGGACTGTGGAACGCGATGATTCTTGCGCAGAGTCTTTTTGTCCCTTTTCTGTGCTCAGCGTATAGAAGGCATTGGTGGTGCTACCTTCGAGGAAGGTATTTAGAGATTTTTACGGAACACCTGCCCTTAATCAGTGCAGTGATTCGATGGTTTAAATATCGGAGTGGGGGAATGCATTTTCTGCTTGTTCCTAGGGTATAAAGGTGAGACCCATTGCGACACTTGCCGCATTCTAATTTGAAAATCTGTTTACACAGCAACGTGCTGAAGATATCTAGTGAAGTTTAATAAATATAAAGTGAACAAAATTATAAAAATGGAACACGTACATCAGTGCTGTTTATTGCCGAAAGTTTCATCAAAGAAAATTGGCGCGAAAATTTCAACATCCCGAAAAATAAAAAATATTTTAAAACCTGTCCTTGGGCGACTCTTCAAGTCTCGACGAAAACATCCGAAGAAAAGTTCTTACAGATCATCAACAGAACAAGATCTGGAATTTGAGTGGCTATCAGAATCATCCGACAATCAAGCCAACGAGGAGCTCGAGGAGCGCTTAATTGAAGAGATTCAAAATTCACCTGATGATGCCGCGGTATTCATCTTCAATGAACGAGGAAACAAGCAGCTACACACAATCAACAAGGATAAATTCTATGTACCAGTACATTTTGCTAGGACAAGTGCAGGAACATTCTTCTGGACATCAGCTCAAAAACCAATGGAACCATTTAAAATCGAATGGGACTTTCTCGATCGATGGGGACAGGCGTAACAAAATCTTCAAAAGGAGAGCATTCTTAAGGATCATCTTGTGATATCATCGGCTGTTCATGTACAGTAAAAAAAAACAAAAACAAAAAAGAATCAACTCAGAATAATGTCAACCACTGGAATTTGACAACAAGTGCAAACCATGTGCGTTTGACGAAAAGGAGGGTTTTATTATCATCACGTGTGTGTGTGTGATCTTCAAGGAGAAATAAAGACTACGTTCGCCTCCATATTTTTGTAACATGGTACAATTCCCGAAATCTTCAGTGATTTTTTTAATGGAGAAAAATTGTAATGTTAAGGATCTATAGTGGTAGATGCTTGTAGTGCATGCAGGTAGTTTGGTTTTGGTAATTAGCTTTATAAACTTGTCTTCCAACATTTTTTAATTTTAAGATGAAATTTTTGTAATAAATTTTTTTTATTTTGATTATAATGAATAAAGTTTTATTTACAAATTGAATAATATTTTTCGCTTTCATATTTAAAATGTTTATTTAGGATTTTTTTTGCAGTAAATAAACTATTATCAAACAGGTATTTATCCAGGTATTTGCAGAGCAATAATGTGGGTATGAATTTATGTTCAGGATTAATCATCAAGATCATTATCTATTTGGGTCCAGGAGAAGTATATGTAAGTTGTAAGGATGTAGGTCTTCGCTGGTTAATTTTTACCACAGTTGATCTTTTTCTATAGTTCTTGTTGATCTTCTATCTAAACTTCATGATCGATGATCGTCTAAAGTCTGAATTACAACATATGGAAAATTTAAGTATTGCAATCAAAGGTACCAAATAAAAGAGTAGGTAAATCCTTTGGTCTTTGTTCGTGTATGATTCAAGAAGCAAGGAAGCAAAGCTCTAATTCGTTATCCTTTGCCTACCATTGACTATTCTGAATCAAAATTAGCTGGTGCAAATCACTTTTCAGTGGTAGTAGCTACTTTAGGCTTCTGGATGTTACCTTTAGATTCTAAAGGCCGATCTTTGTACTTTAAGACTCGTTTTGGTAGGTACCATAACGATCTTGGGCACAATGTCCGGTAGTTAAGCCAACAAGTGTCGTGACATCGTTCCTACTGCACCACAACCGTACCTTGGCATCGTTAAGAGACGTCAGAGGAAAAAACCGCTAAGATTTGGCCAATCTAGGGGTGGAAGACCAGCGTTTGTTGTGTTTAATCAAAGTCCGGTCGGCAGAGGCTAAAGTAAACACTAAAGTTCCAAACTAGGTGCTGCAATAGCCGGTTTCGGACTGCTGAACACAATATCATAGTCCTGTCCAGCCAAAGAATCCACCTATGAAGCCCCGACGATCAGTGTTGCGGCCAGACAATTCGATGCCCTGTGCAAAAATACAGCGAGAGGCCCCAGAGAGTCCAAAAAAATTTTTTCTCAATGGGGATCTATGTAATGTTTAGAAGTCGATTCACATGCGCTATTGATACGGCGAAAATTTATGCGCGCAAATCGGCTTTTCTGGTGCTCATGGAAGCGAAACGGCTGACTATGTCCACTTGTGTCACATTAGCCAGACAATAGATTGAAATGATAGCCAAATTCCATCCAATCAGTCTTCTATGTTTCCTTTCTAAAGTTTTTGAAAAAGTTATTGGTAAGCAGCTCATGTACTATCTAAATCAAAGTAGTCTTCTCTCTATAAGGCAATCTGGTTTCAGGTCTGGGCACAGTTGCGAAACGGCACTCTTAAAAGTTTCAACTGATATTCTTGAGTCACTTGATAACAATAAAATTGCAATCTTAGTTCTACCCGATTTCTCAAAAGCATTTGACTCAGTTGACCATATGATGTTACTTGAAAAATTAAGCAGAAATTTTGGACTCGGCCTTACTGCAGTTAAAATTTTTGAAATCTATCTCCAGGAGCGCTCTCAAATTGTTAAGGTACAAGAATCTTTGGCCGAACCAGCGCTTCTTCATTGTGGAGTACCTCAAGGCTCTATCCTGGGCCCCTTGCTTTTCAGCCTTTATATAAACGACCTTCCAAATGTAGTCAAACATTGTTCCATTCATCTATATGCTGATGATGTGCAGATCTATTTAAGAAAACCTCTTGAACTTATCGAGGATTGTACTGTTCAGCTAAACAGTGATCTGAACCGCGTGACTGAATGGTCAGTTCAGTATAAATTACTACTGAGCCCTACCAAGTCGTCCTGCCTTGTCGTCAGCAAAACTCCTATTGACATTGAAAATCTGTTCCCAATTAAAATTAATGGTAATTAATGTTTTACCCTATGTTGACTCTGTAAGAAATCTGGAAGTCGAGCTCGACTGTAAATTCAGTTGCTGTAACCAAACCAGAAATGTCCTACGTATGGTGTATGCCTGCCTTCGCCAACTTTGGGTATCCTCTAATCTATTGCCTCTTGCTTTACGTATACGACTGGCGAAGGCCCTGGTAATGCCCTATTTCACGTACGGAAGCCTAATTTTTTCAAAACTTGATGCTGTCTGTTCAAGAAAAATACAAGTCGCGTTCAATGATACCCTTCGTTTTGTCTTTAAATTGCGTCGTTTTGATCATATCACGCCCTATGCTCCCATTCTGCTAGGTATGACGTTTGAAAACTACCTAAAATATCACCGATAAAAGTGAATTTTTTAAACTTATATACAGCAGATGCCCTGGATATTTATTTCAAAAACTTAACTTCTTGCAACTAAGCAGACAATCTAGCACACTTTTGGTGCCTTGTATACGAACAGTATATGGCAGGGGTGGGCACGCATGAGGTTAATGAGAGCCGCATGTGGGTTTTTCATAATTGTAAAGAGCCGCATTATATGTTATATGTATTATGTAATTTCAAAAATCAAAAATTAAGAGCATTTCCACACCCGTACTGGAATATTCAATAATTTAAAGAGATACGTTTGGAGCCGAACTTGATTCAACGAAGAGCCGCATGCGGCTCTAAGAGCCGCATTTGCCCACCGTTGGTATATGGTAAGCGCTCTTACTTGTTCCAAATTGCTCGGATGTGGAACAAACTAGCCGTCTATGTGCGGACCGCGTCCTCTTGCCATTTTTTTTTATTATTAAAACAGTGTTTTTTATATTTTGTTAATATTATTTTTTTTTAGTAATAAATACTACAAGTATGGTATATTCATTTTATCTCTGTCATATATTTTACCAAATTAATATTTTGTTTGTACGGTTATGTTCTTTTGCACAATGTTAAATAAATTATTATTATTATTATTAAATTGGACAATCAGTGGTCGGACATGTTGTTCCGCAAATATGATTTTATCAACTTCAGTTTGGAGAAGCTTCGCTCCGCTGCAGCGACTCCAACATCGGCCCGTGCTGTAATATACAAGTCCTACATTCGGCCGCTTCTCTAATACAACTCTCTCATTTGGCATGGTTAGATAAAGTACAAAAAAAGGCCTTCGAACTTATCGGTGACGAGGCCGATTGCTCCAACATTGACCCCTTAAGCCACCGTAGGAATGTAGCGGCACTGACAAAATTTTATCGCTGCTATCATAGTGACTGTTCCTCCGAAATAAACGCTCTCCTGCCTCCACGGCAATCTTATGCCCGCAACACCAGATTGGCCCACTCGTCTCATTCCCTCCATCTGGAACTCCTCCACTCTACAAACTAGTAATTCATTTCTAAAAGGAACTACTCGACTGTGGAACAGCATTCGCAGTCAGTATATCCGAACTCCTACAATATCCAAGGCTTCAAATCCAGGGACCCCTCATAACCAGCAGGACTTTTTTACATTTTTGTTTATAACTCTTTTGTTAATAATGCTATCGAAATAATAATTTTTTTAATATTTTGAGAATAAACCGACTTTTAAATCAAGGTATGGTATGCTCTTCCACGAGTTCTAAATATTGAGATATTGAAGTTGAAATATAAAATTTGGTGTTGACTCACTTTTGACTCTCACTGTATGTGCAAAATTTGAAGTTGATCGGTTAAATGGAAGTGGGTCAAAATCAAGTTGCAAGATAGGGTTACATACAAGATACAGGTAAAGCTGATATAAATCGTATAAAATTGAGCAAAATTATGGATGGTATTGAGATTTCGGCTTTTGATCTCTTTCGAAACAGAAGATTTTAAATTTATCATTTCATCAACAAGACAAATCATTTTCATACTTATCACATAATCATCTCAATTTACAATTTTTATACGTTTTGGTTTTTTTCTAGTATTTTTAGTCACAGCACTACATAGTAAATATTACCATATACTTTCACTTTAAATTGCTCTAGCTCTTATAGCTCTTCAAGTACTAAAATATTTTATTTCATTATTATCTTAATGTCGTCCCATACTAAATTTTGGCATTCTTTGTACGTTAAGAATGTATGCACAAGATATAATTTTTTCAAAATTTGAATAAAAAATTATTTTGAGATATTTCAAAAAGAAAATTTCCAAAATGCCAGAGCAAGTTTTATTCTTACTAATAATACTAAGTTTCATATCAAACTAAAGCCTTATTAAAGCACAAGAAATTGGTGCTACTTTCACCTTTCTATATCAAATAGTTTTTGAACTAGAGCAATTTAAAAAGATATCCAAATTTATTAAAATTTTGCAATTTTCGGTTTTTTTTTCAAAATTATAACTAAAAAATAGAATTCCAAAAAAACTCAAAAAAATTGTTTTTCTTAGTTTTCACCAGAAAAACAAATATAGGGGATTTGAAGGCCTTGAGGTCCAAAATTAATTAAAAATTGGTTGATTTGATATGGAATGACCCTCGTGTGGCTTGACTATACGTTTCAGTCGAATTGCGACTTTTAGCCATAAACTGAACTTAGAGCTTCCACTTTCTGGGCTCTGTTCTCAAAGTCGCAATTCAACAGAAACGTCACTCTCTTCAACTTAATAGCCTTATGACACTGGCTTTATCGTAGGCTGAAAATGCTGCCTTGGCTAGGCTGAAAATGACGAAATCTGTTATACTGTGGGACAGAGATAGCATGTGAGAGTAAGAACGATTATCTGACTATTATAACAGATAGTTGTTAAGGGGAGAAGAAATCCGTTGGAAATATTTGAAATATTCAAATTTATTATGATTAAAATTAAATTAATTTAAATTTATTGTATTTAATATTACACATGGTCAACATCAGGTAAATTAAAATTTTTTGTTCTCTTCCTTTCAATTTGCTACTTCCTCATTAAAAAATCTTGTTTGACCTGAGTCCTCCAGACCAGAGTAAAACAATATCTTCAAATATTTTCAAAAATACTTCAACAACTATATATAAAAAAATAAAAAAAAAATATTATATTTTTCTTTTAAGACACCCCCAATTCGCAACGCGCACCCGCCCGTTGGAGTAACAAAAATATGTCTCCCACGATTTGAAATTACTTTGGGGCAATTAAAAATCACACTGAACACATCAAAAATTGTTTGGAGCGATTTTACTCCGGAGCCCCAATTCTAAAAATTTACCCTTCAATAAAATATTATTTATTCTCACTTCAATTATAATTATTTCAATTTATTACTTCAATTTATTTTGATTTTCACTCACTGTTATAAAAAGTCTAGAGATGTAGCAAACTGTTATAAAAAGCATAGAAAAAAGAACATGAATTTCATTCTTTTCCTATGCTTTTTATAACAGTTTTCTAGACTTTTTATAACACTTTAAATTCAGCCGAGAAAAGTTTGAGTATATTCCTCTCACTCTTACATATGGGAAAATCTCCTTTGAATTTTTTCTTTCATTTTTCAGCCTAGCCAAGGCAGTATTTTCAGCCTACGATGAAGCCAGTGTCATAAGGCTATAAACGAACTGTCACGCCACACAATTCCACTTTCAGCACAAGCACCAAAAACTATTCAAATTTATACAGATTACAAATAAGAAGAAGGGTATTCATTTCACATCGTAAATTCTTCGTGCTTGTCGCACTTGTCGTAATTCGTAGTTGTTCGTAGTTTTTGTAGTTCATTTCCATATATTTTTAAACTACGACATTTTGTGCGAAGTACGAAGCTACTGAGTTTCTAAAACGGCTTCGTAATTTCAAATTGTCGTAGTTGATGTTGACAGTTGTCAGCTGTTTTAAATTATTTAATTGAATTTAATTGCCGTTTAATTGTTAGATGGCTAGCGAAGCATTGAGAATGGCTTTATCGATTAATGCTGCCAATAATTTTTCTTTTTCATTTTTTCTGGACATTTTCTCACAATACATCCATTCTAAAATATCACAACTTAAAAATGACACTTAGCAATAATACGAAAAATGAACTACGAAAAATATTCAATGTAGTCGTTCATGTCAATCGAACTACGAAACTACGACACTACAAAACTACAACCATTTGAAAAGTGAAATGAATACCCTACAATGAATACAATTAAAATAACTCACAATTAGGCACAAAGAAATATGATTTAAAAATAAACTATGTTAAAGTCTCGTCTGGAAATCAAACATTTTTATAAAAAAAAATTAGAAAAGTCAATTTATTATAAATATCATCTTTATTAAATAAAATTATTTGATGATTGCCTTAATTTTAATTCTCCAAAACATACATCAATATTTCTTTCAATAAATTCCTCCTCTTCAATATCTAGTTGATCCAAATTTTCTATACAATCTCCATCCACTAAATTCACAGAGGCATTGTCAATATCCTTAAAACGAATTCGTCTAAAGAGTTTCCTTATACAAGTAACAAGTTTCCGGCCCCTTGTCGATGTAAATCTTTCCTTTTTGGAATAGTTACGAAACGTCATTTTCAATTGTAATATTTGTTTTAACACTCAAACAATAACTGACTTCATTTCACTTCAAATCCAATAATTTATACTGATTTACATATTTACTCATTATTCAAAATATTGTCCTTTCCCACATTAGAAAAATTAGAACAAACTCATCAGCCAATGACAATTCGAGTAGCAGGCAGGTGATCTTCAGGCGAAATTTTATTGCGGGCTTAATTATAAGGGATTTCCTAATTTCTTAAAGGTCCTGGGAATTTGGAAATTTTCCTTAGAAGCAGGTAATTTTCTAACAGGTCAAGTAACTTTCTCGAAAGGGAATTATATTGTATCTTTTTCTTGGGAATTAATGTGTCTCGAGATCTAGGAATTCCCATCAACCATATGTTGTCGGAACTAATGCAAGGAAGGATCGACGGTTACAGGTTGAGTCATAAAACAGGTATAAGGATATTTTAGCAGTATTCTTTTGACTTCCTGAGAATGTGGGATTTGATTCTTCCGAAAGTGCACCTAGTAACAAAAGTGCACCTTTGTTGATGTTGGCTATGATTATGGTGGGGTTTGTGTTTTGTAAAAGGATTTGCATATTTTAAAGCACCTGATAAGTTTTTCTCACGCTTTTAAAATATTTTTTTTGGAATGTTTTAATTTTCAGATTTTTTAAAAAGTACAGATGCATTTATTTATTAATCTAGGTTGATCTGATACATTTTCATTGGAGAACAGCTTAAAAAAATTATACATATACGCTACTTCCACAAAATTTGAAAACTCTGAAAAAAAAAAAAAAATACTTACAGTGACTTAAGGTTATATCCAAATATAGTTTATTTGAAAATTGGTTAATTTATTAAAGTTAAAGTGAGGCGTGACCTATCTTAGCTTGAGTGTCCACTTGTAGTCACGAAGTGCCAAATTTGATGAATTTGGTGAAATGTTCCTCAATACCGGTGTTATTTTCGTTAGTGAAACATGATTAAACAAATCTACACCTTCTGCGCTAGTTTCTCTTACTTTTTATAAGTTATGCCGAAATGATCGGCGGGATGGGACTCGCTGTGATGTAGATATCTTTCTGAGTGACAATATGAAGTCTATTCTTCTTGTCCTTGGTTGGAATTCCTATGTGTTAGGATCAGTTTACGCACAACGATTTTCTTGTGCCAACTGGCTTGCGCAAGTCAATTTGCACAAGTGAATCGTTGCGTGAGAACGTAACTTTTTAACTTCCTCAAGCCAAAAAATTTGCCTTACGCAAAATATGTGTTCATCGCACAAACGTGTTCATCGCACAAATTTGGGGGCCTCGGTAGCCTAGGGAGTAAGGCGTCTGGCTACTATCCCAGAGGTCCCGGGTTCGAATCCCGGCCAGCCCCACGGTCCTCGCCTTTTCCACTTTCCCACCTACATAACTTTCCTTCTTTCTTCTTCCCTCTTTACATTCCTGATTCCTTCTGTCTAGCCTTAGTTAGCCCTTCCCCGCTTCACCAAAGCGCATGTCATCGGTTGGTTGATGAGATTCAACTCGTTTCAGGAGGCATAACACTCCAGCGAGTTGTTTCTCGATGCCCCGATGACAAAGTCGCCAGTAATGGTTAGGAGTAGGTGGACTGCAAAATATCGCTGGTAGCACAGAGTACTTAATATACAGAGGGAACAACGAAGAACAAAATGTGTTATCAAATTGTTTTGAAGTAAAGCTTTTGGCAAGCTTTTGTGAGAGACAATATCAAATTTGAAGAGAGAAAATTCTGTCCAATTTAACTTTTTCTCACGACTTCGTAGACGCAGCAACAAGCGCCGGGCAGAGGGTCTTACCTTACACACATACATATAAATAATGTACCAGCATTATTATTATGGAGAAAGTTGATAGGAGCATTCCGGTGTGGTAAGGGAAATTCGAAAGGGGGGGAGGTTTTTTCTAGTCCCAAACATCTGCTATGAGTGTTTTTTTTCATTTATGCACGTACGAAGAAAAAAACAAAGTTTTCTGCCCATGAACAAAATTAAATTTTGGTGGATAGCATAAGAAATTTACCTTTCTGGTTTAACCTAGGAATATTTTCGGGGATATTGGCTTTTTATTGTTATTATTTTAAAATGTGAGAGTACTTAGTTTGATTTTATTTATAACTGATAAAGCAGAATTGTTGTGGGCATCTTTGTTATGATGTACGACAGGCTATGTAATGTAAATTTCACCTGGTGTGGTTTTTTTGGGGGGTTGAAAGGGATAAAATTTAGTTTTTTATGATTAGCTCGAAAACTATTGATTTTTGAGATATATAGTTTTTATAAAAATTAAACTTCATTAAATGTTTACAAGAAATGGAAGGAAACTATTGTAGCATACATTTTTAACCGACAAAGACCTACAATTATATGGTGCGGATTTTTAAAACCAGGGCTAAAGATGACTAACTAACTTACTATCAAACCTAATTACAAAAATTGCGATACCAGTTTTATTATTTGATGAATCCCATCAGCTGACCAACCAGCAACGATGATTCATACAAAGTAAGTTGTCTTCTTGTTTGGAGACAGCGCTCGCCATCCCGGCACTGAAGTGGTCGTTAGGTCAGGTTAAAATGGCTGCCCACTTAAGCCCGACATTGGGCACATTGTGATGCCATCCTATGTAGTGTTGGAACAAAGTTCAGGCCATTTTAAGCCATTTTGAGCTTTTGATAAAGCGACAGAGGTTAGGAGCACCAATATTTTGCAGCTCGCTTAATCCATTAAGGAAGGGTGAGCCAAGGAAGGTCCTCTTTTTCTTCCGAGGGCGGGACATGTACAGAGAATATGGGAGACAGTTTCTTCTTCTTATTCATTACCACAACTTCTTCATAAGTCGTTGTGGGGAAGTTCTAATCTTTCGGCGTGCGGGGCAAAGGTACAGTGACCGGTCAGCACCTTTACTATATGGCTTACCTCCTTTTTGATTCAACTGAACAAGAGATGTTGAACGCTTTGCGTCCAAAGTTGGCCACATTGCATGAAGAGTGCGGCACACCGTTGCTGTGATTCAATTCAACCCAGCTCGAGCCAAGCTGATTTTCCTCACAGCTTGTTTGTAGGAGGCAAGAGCATTCCCATCCGGGTTAAGTGGGGTGTGCTTTCCACTTCGTTTCCCTGTCTGCAAGCTCATCAGCAGCAGGTCGTTACCAAAACATTTTTGATTTGATATGGTCCTGCAAATTGAATTGGTTGAAGCTTATGACTTTCTCTGGTAGATGGTCGTTCATATGTGGTTAATACGAGGTCGTTAAGTGAATACGGTTTATGCGATGTATGCATCCATCCATTAAAGACTTCTTATTTAACGGCTCTACAATCGCTTTACCGTCCCGCCCTCTCGCAACTATTCTCGCCACCAATCCCGATTCTATCCAGCCATCCTTCTAGCGAACGTTGGGTTTCCCTCGCTATCGCCCTCATAGATGTTACCGTAGAGAACTTTCCGATCCTGTCCATCTTCACTCATAAGAGCTAGATACCCTGTCCACCGGGACCTACCGCGCTTTGATTTCTCCACAACATCTATGTCGCTATAACGCTCGTAGATCTCGTCGTTGTAAAATTTTCGGAATTGTCCTTTATCTCCATCATCATGGGCACTACAGCCGTCTGTGAGCCTAGGCCTCCTCAAGAACATTCGTTCAATTATCTTGGCCCAGTATCTCTGTGTTCTAGTTGGTAACCCAATTGTGAGTAAGTTCATTTTTATGTCACCTTTATATCTCTTCCTAGGTCTTGTAACCCTATTCGCTCTGGCCTTTGGAGGAACAGAAAGTTTGGGACAGGTTCTTTATATATTTAGTACAATTTGGGGTTGTATCTTCTTCACAACAATTTTCCGAAGGAAGTTACTGTCGAACAAGGTTAAGAGGTGAGAGTGCTTGGACTTGAAGAGCCTTGACAGACTGCAGTAGGTTTTGTTGGCTTTTAGAAGCCGTGCGCGTATTTCTAGTACCATGCTTTAGTCGGCTGCTACTATTGACTCAAGGTAGGTAAATTCTTTTACCACTTCAAAATCGTATTCCTCTACCTTGATTGTGGGACCAATGTTAGGTGTTCTTGCAGACGAGGCCACCATATACTTTGTTTAGCTTTCGTTGATTTGTAGTCCCAGCTTTCGTGCCGCCGGTTCAATCTGGGTGAAAGCTACTTATACTGTTTTTGATGGTCTTCCGATGATGTCAGTGTCATAAGCCATCAGTATTTGTGGAGGATTCTGCCCTTTAATGTCACCCCTGGATTATTTTCTCCAACACTAAGTTGAAAAGAACAAGCCGGTCGGAGTCCATTATAGACCAGACCTATAAGGACAGTGGTCCGGACGTTTAAATCCTTATCTTATGAAGATGAAGATTTTACTTTGTTAGATGCTGTGAATTATAATCAATGTTAAACAAACGTAGCGGGTGTTCTTGTCAAGGACTTACTTTCTTTGTAAGTCGATAATGAAAATTCTAATGAAAGTACTGGTATTTAGAAGAGGCACTTGATACCGTTGTTTAAGCACTATTTCTACAAGGAGGTGTCAAAAGACACTTTTCAAAGTATGCGTGTGGAAAATGCTTAATAGAGAAACCATTGATTTGTAAAAACTGTGATATTAAATAAGGAAAAAGTTTCATTACAGTGCTGTTTTTATGATTACTGCTTTTTCTTGTTACAAAGATTGAAAAGACACCGTATGGTCAAAATAGGTACACACAAAATCGTGGTAGAAATAGTGTTAAAAAATAATTTCTCAGATGAGGCTTCTATAAACTAATACATATATTCAAAAACAAAGGTTGAACATTGTAATAATTGCAAGAATATTTATTAAAACAAGGAGAATGGCTTGGACTTAAAAATGAGTCCCTTTTAAATAGTAAAAATTACATAAACAGTACTAATCCGGGGTCTTACATTCGCCTTGACAACTTCTTTTTGATTTGGGTAAAGCTCATATCAAAATTTTTGGGAAGGGGTGTAGTGAACGGTCTCAAGAAATTCCATTAAATCAAAACCTATGCAAAAGTGCTATACCAGAAAAGACAGAAACATTGCTAATAACGATTAATAAATAGCTTGGTGTACTGTATGCCCTCCATATTTCCCTCTTATCCTCTTTGTTCTTGCCGTATATGCAAATATAGTTGTGCTTGTTTGATCACAACAAATCGTGGGTTGTGCCTACGTTTTAAAATGCGCCTACGGTGGTGTTATATACTATGCAAAATATAAACTCGCAAAATATAAATTCGAAGGAGTATATACTATCGTTTGTGAAAAAATTGCATGATCTACAGTTGTAATTGTAATTATTTTTGCGATAAAACCTACCATTTAAGAGATATTTGTTTTTGAATGTTGGATCTTGGAAAATTTTGTAAAGTAAGTTCGATAGATTGGACTAGATGTATTTTTGTTCCAGTAAGCACTTTGGGAACGAGTCCCCCAAATTTTGACAGCAAGTGGTGTCACGGCTCCCAAGTTGTGTTCAAAACATCAGGCCAGTTCAAAGAAAAGTGTGTTTAAAATGCATGAATACAATGCAACTAACAAAAATATCAAATATTGAAAAATTCAAATATTCAACTCCCAAAAAAATTGAAAAATTAGGAGTTTTAAACAAAGTGGAAACATATTTGTTTTTGATATAACGTGTAAATTTAATAAATAAACCACCTGGTTCCACTATTAGAGCAGGCAGCAAAGGAAATTTCGACCGCGTCATCGCGTCACAGGATAAATTTTCTATATTAGGATAGTATTTTTATAATTGTGTTAGGAAACGTTGAGTTGCCAAGGTATATCCTGGTACCATAAGGGATATATTAATATAAACAGTTATTTTATAACAAAACGAAAATTAAAATTTTAACAATTTTGTAATATTTTTGGACGGATTTAGAACTAGAAATGTAACATAACTTTTTTTCGTAAAGTTGATAATTTAAATACACATTAATCTTTAAAAATTAAAAATTTTCCAATCATTTTACAATTCTTAATTTTTTATATCATTTAAACTCCCAAAAAATCTTATTAGCAATTTTAATATTTTAATTGTTTTTTATATTTTTAGTGCGCCAGCCTAATCGTTCGTTTACGAAAAAAAGTTAGTTAAAAACAATATAAGACCCATTTCATTTTATTATCACAATCGCAGGTAGAAAAATATTCTTTTCCTTTCCAAAGATTCTATTTCAGTTCATTTACTATACTACCACACCAAAAAGTTATTGCGCACACACATCCTGCTTAGCAGTGAAAAACTTGAAGAGAGAGTCATGATGAGTTTCGCTCTCAAAGAAAACAAAAAGCTCGGATGGGTTACGACTTGTGACCCATTTTGGACGTCGTAACCCATTGTTCCTGTTGTTCCCTCTGTATGTTCAGTACTCTGTGCTGGTAGGTTGTGACAGTTCCTTTCTTCCCCGACTAGAGCTGCTGTTCGACATTGCACTCTATATGAAGAAAATAGATTGTCGTCACAGTATAAAGGACGTTTCCTGTGACTCTAGTCTTTCACATAAAAAAAAAAAAAAAAAAAAAAAAAAAACGCACGTCTACGAAAAGCACAAATGGGCATTGGAGACACTCGATCGAATGTTAAAAGATCTGCAAAGAGGGCCATTTTGAGCATTGAAAACGTTTTAAATAGACTTTTTTTACTTGTACGTGATAGTACAAGTTTTGAAGAGAGTTTGTAGCTTTCAAACGTTCCTCTAAAAAAAAGCTGTGGACTAAGAAGAACGTCTTTTTTTAAAAAAGTGAAATTTTAAGGAAATTGTTCGGTATCTTGTAACGAAAATAAAACCTTTTTTTCAGCTAGTAAGAAGATTTTTTTACCAAATAACAAATATATACATAAGTTGCAATTGTCTCCAGTCTCAAATTTTTTTTGGAACATGTTAGTTACATCGAATACTATACGAAATGGACATTTTCAACCTCTATCAACCACCGCTACGTAAGTTATCGGCCATTTTGTGAAAAATTGACCATTTTGGTCGTTCTTTCTAAATATAGATGTGTATATCTCGGTATGAGTAGGTCCGAAAAAAACGAAAAAATAGAGGCTGATCGTTATGATATTGGCTATCAGCGGTGACAAAATGAAATTTTTATCTTCACACATAACCTCAAAAACTTTAATTTTAGTTTTTTCTTTATAGCTTTGGATTTTTTTCAGCGAACTTCAGTGAGCTCGGTTTGGCCCGCTTTTAAGCGGAAAAAAATATTATTAACAAAATTAAATGTTTGTTCCAAAATACGCTCTGGGTCTCGGTAATCGCTTTTTCCACCCCCGGGAAAATTTTCGAGGCTGGGCTTGCGTTAATTTTGGGTTTGAAAGTTGGGCTTGAGAGCCCCCGGCCACATTTGTAGAAATCCCGAGGAGGACAGTTATATTTAAATTAAAAATCGTTGGAGCCTTTGGCCACTGGGCTGTCGTCTGATGTGGTAATTACTGGTAGAATTTGGAGTACTGGAGATTAGGATCGCTGGGAAGCCTTGCATTTGATGAAACGAGTGCGAACAAGTAAAGTTTAACTTAATTTAATTTAGCTGACCATATCTCATTATTTTTTCACTATTCCAGGGACTTCGACATTCTACGCTCAACAGGAGTCGACGGGCGTTGCCAAGGATCTGGGTTCCTTTGATGGCTGAGCAGCACCTGAAAGAAGAATGGATCAGCAGCATCGTTTTTCAAAACGGGTAGACGACACAAACAAGGTAAGCGAAATGTAACAATCATTAAGTTATCAAAACTGGGCTGGTAGCACGTAAGTTGTTTCAATCGACTGCTTCATACAAAAAGTCAAGATTTTTGTATCAAGAGGTCGATTGAAACAACTTACGTGCTACCACCCCTGATCTTATTTTTCTTTTATGACGAATACAGTACAATTTCTATTCTCTTCAAAGTCATGGTGTCAATAATCAACAGAAAATGGATGAAATATCTAGAATCGAAATCTAACTACCCTGGTGACCTCCTTGTTGTGTTTAACCGACAACTAAAGAATCTATCGCTTTGGTAAGTCAGGTGGAGTGCGGCAGGCTGCTACAGACTTAGTTTTATAGAACGGGGTTGGAAGTTTCCTTCCTGCCTGTTCAATAAAGGTAGTGTTGGGTTTGGTCGAATCCAAGCCCTACACTCATTTCGCCGGTGTTTCTTATACATACATACAGTATAGCCCTTTTTCACCCATACTATGGTGACAAGTTTGTTTATAAATAGTACAGTGTTAGTAATATTTTCGAACTAGTGCAATATGTTAAAGTTAAAACGTAAGGTTCATCGACATCTACTCGAGCACCTTCCAGACACCGTCTAAACTAATCTATTCTCTTCTATCCCTCAAACTAAGTTTACTACTCGACACTACACCAAGAAGTGAATATCGGACTAATTCAAAGTTAGTGAATGGGAGTTGTTTGAATTAATTCAGGCAGAAAAATTAGACCGATCTGCGAATGGCTCTTGACTGACATCGCTTTTCTTCTGCTTCTTGAATTTAGTAAGGCATTTCACAGTGGTAGCAGTGGGTCATCCTGAGCTGTCTTCTTAGTTCGGAATAATAGTTCCATAATCGATTTCAAAAAGTATGGCTACGAAATTTAATTTCAGATTCACCTACCAATCACGCACCGTATTCCGCAAGGCTCCATACTAGGACCGCTACTTTTGAGTATGTTTCGACAAGCGCTAAACTTCACATGTATGTAGTCCTATTGGAGTGGCAGTTCTAGTTTACAACTTTACTACAGATCTTGAGTATCTATCAATGATCTCTTTCCAACCACTTTTGTTAAATGCATTTAAATCCTGCATTCCATTGTATAGG
Source organism: Thereva unica (assembly GCA_949987705.1). Lineage (NCBI taxonomy): Eukaryota > Metazoa > Arthropoda > Insecta > Diptera > Therevidae > Thereva > Thereva unica. The sequence continues at coordinate 7,608,467 of OX465282.1, forward strand.
AATCAACTAGACACTTCCTTCCTATCATTCTCATGCACACGTGCTTACCTTACCAATTATCATACTTCACTTACGTGTTACGTCAGTTCGGTCTTTTCGTCCCTTGATACCTCATGGCAAGATAAAATCATGCGAGGCTTGTTTATTATCTTCGCAGATCAGACCATATCAGCCGATATCGATCTTAAGTTCAGCATATCTTCATGAGTATTTTCGATTCGCTCCTATGATTAGAAGAATGCTATGTATTTTTCAAAATTTCCAAAGAAGTAGAAAAACCTGTAATAAAAAACGCCGAGCAGATAGAGAAGACACAAGATAAAAAACAAGTCAAAAAATTATTTTTAAAAACAATTTATTTATCTACAAATACATAAAAATTATTCTTATGAAACTAAAAACTTAAATCAAAAACGGAAGACAATTTTAGCTGCGAAGATCACAATTAAAGTTCCTACGAAATGTAGAAACTACCTAACATCCTAATATCACCCAAAATATTAAAGCTACCAGAGATCATATGAAAGCCTCGAATTAAAAAAATCGAAAAAAAACTCGATTCCTTAAGCCTGCACCCATCGATCATATTGTGGCATCGCTTGACTTCTGCAGTTTCTTGTAACGTCCATCGATGTCCAAAAGAATGTTCCGGCATCAGTTCGTACAAAATTAACAGGTACGAATCGCTGAGTTTTATTAACAGGTAAAAGAGTTCTGCGATCCTCATTGACGACCACAATAGCAGCATCCTCATCGCAGTTGGTTATCTCTTCAAGTAGTCTCTTCTCTAGCGCCTCGTTCTTTTCGTTGTCGCTCATCTCGGAGGCAAAGTCGTTCCTCATGTCCTCAACTGATGAATTGTATTTGTTGTCCATGATTTCGCTGATTGATTTTTTATTGTATTTCTTCCTGTGGATTATCCTTAATAAGGGCTTCAATACCCTTTTGATTCCCTTAACTGCTGACGATTTCTTTTCGTCAATTATAACACTGCTTTGGAACTTGTAATCACGACGTATGAAAGACATTTTTAGTTTAGTTCTTTTTTGCTTTGCTTTGAAATGTGTTCTCTCTGCAAGACTTGTTAGTAGACTGTGTCTGGAATTCCCGAAGATCTTGCCTTAAATACCCTCAACGATCACTTCGTACAAGCTACGATCATCCAATGAAAATGCACGAAAAGGGCAGGTGTTCACTTTGCCCTTCGTGTGGGGGTGAAATTCTTGTTTAAAAATTTTAAACCAGGCAAGTGCAGCGAAGGAGAAAAAGAGTAGAAAGATATCAAATTTCAGTATTGTATCTTTCAGGATTTTTCAGGATCGGGATCTTGTCCCTTTTTGGACCTACATTAAATATATCTAACAATTCGTCACACACAAGCAGGAAGGATTAAGATTTTTTTTTCAATCAGGGTTTTTCTCGTCGGAATTTTAAAATAAATTTCTGGGACCCCAAGCAGGACCCATAAAAATGTTTTTTTTTTGTAGGTTGTTGAGAGTGTAGGGAATTTTAAGTACCTGACCCTGGATATTGTTAAGCAAGTGATTTTTTGGTATTTCCTAACTTGTTGTAATAATGTTAAAATGTTGGAAATGTATGATTGTAGGATTGGCTTGAAGGGAAGGAAAGATTCAATGCTATATGTTAATGAGAAACGAACAGGTATTTCAGTTTACGTTATGGGCGCTATAAAATGTTCAAACAATGTTTTTTTTCGAAACGTATTTTTTTTAGGCGTGAATGTAGGAAATAAATTTTGTGAAATACGAGTATGTTCAGGCAGTATTATGTCTTGTTGCTCCAGAAAATTATTTTTTTAGTTTTAGTTTTGGATGCTGAGATAGCGATAAGATGGAGCTAGAAGGGTAATATTTATGCATATTGTATACATATATTCTGAGCACAAAAAAGTGTTACAGATATACGACCTCAAACCGAATTTTTTATTTATTTATTTATTTATCACAGCAAAATACAAGGTGATAGCACATACACATAAACAGTAATCATAATAAATTGGACCTGCAATTTCGATATACAGAAGCGACGTTCTTCAGATCTTCAGATTTTATACAGCTACATAGTAAGCAGACATAACTGGGTTATGACCAAGGCTAAACGAAAAGCAGTTGCTTTTATTAATACTCAACACAAGATGGTTGGACCTGCACGAATTGGTTAGGGAGTTAAAATCTCGTTGCATACATAAACAATCTACAGCATCAAAAACCTCACGAAATAGCTTCAAATCATCTGCATACAGTAAGCATTTTGAAAGGAGATGGTGTTGACAATGTTATTGGTAAAGAAAATAAACAAAAAAGGCCCAAGGTACCCCAGATCTAAATAAATGCCTCTTTTCATGAATCCAAAAATTCACCGGTATTAAGGGAAAATTTAGAATGAAAACTATTAACTATTTCTGAGGACCAGTGGGGGGATTTTATCAGGGCCTGCTTTTTTATTCACGTCCAAGTTATTTAAAGTTGTCAAAACCTCAACATTATTGAACAACAGGTTTACAACTAGCTGGAACCCGGTGCGCCTCATTGCGTCAATAAGCTAATAGTATGGCGTGCGCCAAAACAATTGGGAATCTCCAAATTGTTTTTTCATAGGCAGTGAGAGTCTAAAATCCCACCACGAAAGTACATTCGAAAATAAAAGTGTCACTCCGCTCGTTTAAAAAACCAAATCTCCCTATTTCCAATCACAATTCAACGGTCTCACTGACACTCTTGTCGTGGTCAGATAATGTGAGGGAGTGTTATTGCCCGCAAACGATATTCAAATTACAATGCACGTTCCCTTATATTTTACCCATACACGAAATGTTAATGACTGTGTAATTGTAATTACCATGCCTGCGTGGAATTTTTGGCTCGACCCACTCTCCCACCGCTAACTCCCCCACACTAAAAATAAGCATTTACGGGCGTAATCACAGCAAGCGGGGCCTTTTCTTAGAATATAGAACTGCAGGAAAGGCCCTTGCGTATAAAATCCGTGCAGTGAAATCTGGGTCAGTCGACTGTCAAATTGGGTTAGTTACTGTCAAATTATATCTGCTTTGTTTATATTAAGATGAAATGCTATTAGTTGATTAGAATTCGAAGTGACGGCTTGTAAAAAGTTCATTTGGAAGGAGTGGGGCGGAGACAAGATTTTATTTGCGTTAACTGCTAATTTGGTCTCCTTTCGCTCCTCTCTTCCACTCGCTTCTTCCCGCGTGTAGTGGTGCATTCTCCGCGCCTTTGGCTGGCCGGTGGCGGCTAAGCAATCGAGGGCCTCCTATGCTACTTTCTGGAGTTCGCATAATCGCATGAAATTTTTTGTTTAGGATTTAGCCATATCCAAAAGCCTCCATTTACACAAAAGTAGCCGGCAGGCCATGGACTGAAAGTTTTCGCCTTGTGGCCAAGTATCCCCACACTCTCGCCGACCGCCTACTGTATGGGGCCTGCAGTCAAAGAAAACTGATAAAATTCTTTATGTCAGTTCGTGTTTTATCGGCAGTTCGTGCATGAAGAACTGAGCTTCTATTCACTCTCAAGCTGTGAATTTACGGCAAGAATTCACGCTGCATCGACTCGGAACGGTGAGCAAGGCGGGAGCTAGGCGCGAACCTCATCCACACTCATATTCGCCTGTGAATCTGTAGGCAATCATGACTTTACCTGCAGGCCACGGCTTGTCAGGCAAATACCTGAAGTATCATCCCTCATTCAGACTGAGTAATCTGTGGCCTTCGTCGAGCTGTGCTGGTAGACCTGATCTAAACCGGCTGTCTGTAAGTGAATGGGGGTCTTTAGTGGAGAAACATGTTTTACTTAATTTAACCCAGTTTTTTTTCAATTTTATACTGAATCTCAAATTCAATATTTCCATGTGTAGACAGAGTCTTATGCCCCCCCCCGGCAAGCAAAGTCACTATGTTTGTTAAAAAAAAGAACAAATAACCGGCTCATTTATATTCTCAATAACAACCCCACATGCATTCGACCCATTCCCCTTATTTTATGCCGTGGGGTCCAAAAGATGATAGGCAGTTATGAGACATGTTAAACATGAGTAGTAAATAACGAAAATCATTAATTACTTATTAAAAAAAACTCTAATTTAGAGAATCCTTTTCCCTTTTTGTCTCAATTTTTTTATTTAGAAAACCCAAAATCGATCATGAGTCATGACATGACCTACAGCAATCTCGATTTTTTTCCTCGAGATTGATCTCTCCTTAAGAAGCCTATTGAAGGAGCCAACTACTACCTGAGAATCCCGACAACTTGTCGCGACATGTTTGGTCATGCTCAGTCCAAACGAGACGTGATCTGACACTAAGAATCCCAAAAAATGGTGAAGACGAAAAAAATTTGTAAAAAAATGGGCATTAACAGTTTTAGGTTTCATGCTGGGCTTAAGAAGAGAATTTTTACTTTTCTTTTGGCTTGTGCCCTTTAAGAGTTATTTAATCAGTTGAACGAAGATTTTATTATTCTTTTTTGCGAGGAACTTTTCAATTATAGACAGATAAGATTCTAACTTTCATGAACCAGAAAATTATAATTTATTACACCCTACCCTAGGAACCACCTCTAATTAAACAACTTGCCGAAAAGAATAGCCGCCCAATAATTGTGGATTGTGATTTATTGATTGTATGGAACATGATCACAGGTAATGAAATTGGACTACATAGCTGGAAGCTGGACCGACCTGATATTTCATATTTCTGTTGTAGTTATAGAGGCATCTAATATAGATTAAATACTTAAGGACTATACTTGGTGCATGTTTTTTTGTTAATATAGAATTAAGTTAAGGCGTCAACCCTTGTACTACCAGTCCATCATAATGTACGGCATGGTGCAAAGTGTAGTAGTAAATCTTGATATGAAAAATAGATAGAGGATACTAAAAATTTAAGGAAGTCTGGTGGTGTCTGCAGGAAAAGGCGATGAAACCTACGGTAGAACTCCAAAATGTTGTAGAGGTTCTGAAATGCTAACTGCGGAAGGTTGTTGCAGAAAACTGAGAGCACCAGTTCTCACTACTGGGACAAAAAGCAGACCCAGACCGCTCTACTTACTAAAGGTCCAAGACAAGGAGAGCCGAAGTGGAATTGGGGGAGTCCATGGAACATACCCGAACCCGTTTTCCTGAACTCTTTTGGAATAGACCGAAGAAAGACTGAGGTCGGAAATCCGGGAAGCTTGAACATAGAAGTGTAAATGACAAGCCAAAGGCAGGCTGCTGAAATTGTACCGGCAGTCTGGCTCACAAATATGAGGTATAACGGTGTAGTGCAAAAGGGCAAATGATTGGTCAAGGTACTTTTGGACCCAATATCCCAACACAAAAAAATCTCAGTTTCTAAGAGGAGCAAATGGCACTGAGTGTGAGAGTGTGAAGGCGCGGTTTTCCATAAGGGGATTTTGAGGTCCCGGCCCAAGAGCTGTACTCTCCTCTATTCTGCAGATTCTACTAAACATTGCACAATGACTCGAATGAAATGACGGGCTAGGAGTACAAACGGTGTTTCAAAAGATCACAAGTCCCTCCGTATAAATGCATCCCTTTACAAAGTTACCCCCATTAAAAATATTGCCTGGCATAGGCATAATACGAATAATGAAGCAAATAAATATTTTCTTTCAACATTTAATGTTGAAAGTTGTATTTTGCCCCGATTAAAAATAATTTAGTTGATTTAATTTCCTACAAGCACGCACGCGCCCGCAGCTAGCTTGCATATCGAACAAATAAGCATGTCACAAAAGTATGCATGCTTCTGTCACAGGCATGCACCATGTACGCTCCCGCCATAGAGATACATGCTCCCGCAACAGGCACGAAAATCAAAAAATTTGTTTGCTAGAGCCCACCCACAGGCACAAAAATATAAAAATTCCCGCTAAAAAGGCATGAACAGTGCATCCGTATCGATATATACCATTCCAAACGCGAGTGTTGTTTTACCGGGCAGTCCCCCAGCTAAGCAGTAAGCACGTCCAATGCTGATTGACCTACGCAATCGAACGAGAACCGTTTTACATCGTATGATGCTATTTGCACTCGTTTTTGTCACCAAGATAATTGTCATTTTCTTCGTCCTTTAGCATTTTTTAAAGCCCCAATTCCTTTAGTCTAGAAATAGTGCATGCCTGCGGAGGGAGTGTGCATGCTAGGAGCAGGCCAGTTTTATTCTCGAGTAAAAATATAGTGAATGCTAGGTGCGGGTGAGTTTTCATTTTTACTCAGCTCGGTGTATTGTTGGGCATAAAAATAAACTCATTCCGATAGCAGAGATTGGAGACGAAGGATGAGTGTGTCCAGGTCGAGGTGCGTCAAGTTGAGTGGAGGTTGCGTCAGCACCTCTGAGTCGAACCCTATACTTCTTTCGCAGAGCTTCCGCGTCATCGTACCAAACCTTCTGCATGACGTTTGAGTCCAGACAGACCGGTACGAGCCGTAAAGGCTTTACTTGCTTGGCGTAATCGACGTGGTCTTTAAAAAGGGTCATACGAAGGCGCTCAACAGAGTTGGACAGTGGGGCTTACGGATCAGCGACCTACCGCTTCTGGTTTCTTTGGGGAAACTTCGACACAACTCGCTTCCCAATTCAATATCTGCATAAGCAAATATAAGGTACGTCGGAAGGTGAACAGTACTCTACCGAGAAGCTTCTGGTTCTGTGGGTCTTTAGCCCAGTCTAAGAAACCACCTGCTTTTTAAGTTTCATTCTCCATGCTTGACCGACTACCGCCATTGCATCACAGGGCTAGATCAGCTTTTTAGTATCTATCTCTACGTGCAATTTTGCCTTTCTCTGCTTTTTTGCGCTTCGTATTGCCTTCGCTGCTACTTCTACCATTCTCCAGACATCCTCCAACCAGGGTTCTCACTTCATAAAAAAAAATTTTCAGTACTTTTAAAAGGAAAACTTCAGTAGATCCGCAAAATACGCACACCTTTCACATACATATGCCAGCCTCCCTAACTCCCTCGTTTGACTCGCAGTTTATTGGAATTTTATCACAATGTACACTAGATATTTCGGTGTATCCAGCTTTATCAACACCTGGACGATTTTGCTCCACTTTGTGGTGTATAAAGCATTATTCACTTTAAAGGCTATCATTACATAGATCTTATTTAATTCAATTGCTGCCTTTGGTAGGCTAGTGCCCATATTGATGGCATCCATTGTCGATCTAGGCTTTCTGAAACCGAAGTGCCTTTTCGACAATCTAATTCCCGGCGCTTGGGAGTAATCTGTTTTATATGGCCTTTTCGAGTTAAACCATAGTGCTTAGAAGACATATCGGCCTGAAGGCTCACAGATCCCCTGGTTGCCTACCCGTCTTTGGGATGATCACATGCTTTTAAAGCTTTCGTTGCTAAGAGAAAACCCCTTCTGTCAAGCACATAGTAAATACTTGGGTGAACCCTCCTGGTGCCACACTGGCTCTCGACAGTCTGTTTGTTATAACCCCAGCCCAGGGGCGCTTTTCCAACGGCTTCCACAATATTTTCTTCCTTACCCTATGAGACTTTTGCCCCCTTCACGTTCACTTCAGGTTGGATGCCCATGCTTCCTTTCTGTGGGAGCAGGGACCGCATGATGCCTTATTTGAAAGAGACTAGCATCGGAGCTAGCCATGGCAGTAAGTTGTTAGTGTTCTCTAGCTAGACCCCTGCGCAGACGCCACTGAAGTCTTGGAGGCATCGATGAATATACCTAGATAAAACTTCTTTAGGACGTCTCCATTTTTCTATCCGCTTCTTGAGGGTATTTCGATGGAGAAGTCTTTGCTGAAGGTCAATCTAGTAGTCTGTGGTTGTGGCGACCATACCCTCGGATAGCAAATCCAAGATCCCGGTCTCTATAGCCTAGGGGCTAAGAGACCCGAGTGACCTCCCAAAGGTCAGTGGTTCGACATTGTACTCAATGATAGAACCGTCGACAGTACGAGGGGGCTTACATCTGGGCGCTCTACTCTTTCACTTAATAAAAATTCAATGTAATGACTGGAGGATTGTTTGGTCTACGGCTAGACTTTTAACTGATCATTTATTTAGGAAAAGGCAAATTTTAACTGAAATCCTTTTGTAACTGCCGTCCAGGTGTAATACGATGGTTCCTTGGATTGTTAAAACTAACGAAATTATAAGTTAGATGTGATCTGCTAATGTCTTATTGTTTTAAATTTCTAAAGAAAATGGCAGATGGTTAGATGTTTTTGTCTTAAAATTGTTCCTATTGATCACATCTCTAAGACAATAACCTACGACTTCCTAGAAAATTCTCATATTCATACATTAAGAAGAATTCCTAAAGATCTTAACTGTTCCGTTCAGATATTCTTAAACAAACGCCATTGTTTAAATTCAATATCACAAGACTAACACAAAAAACTCCTGATCTCCAAAAAGTTAGTTTTCTCACGTTTAACGTCTTCCTGGACATAAAATCCGAACAATACAATTTTAAAGATCTTAAGTCTTCTTTGTAAAACGTCTCCGGCTCCTTTGCAATAATATGATTCTTCCTCCTACGCACCCAGCAACAGAAAAAGGATCAGAATTGCACAATAGATTTGTTTTCCTTAGCGTAACATTTTGAACTGAACGTGTTTCGACAAGAACGAACGTGATTTTAGAAGGATATTTTGCCGTTTCCAAGTTAACATGTTACAACAGGTTTCGATACGAAATCACCTTTTGATTTTAGTCCTTAACAGGTAATTTGAATGATGAGTTTGATTCATTCATTCAGAATACGTTTGGTACGTGACTGTATTTATAAATATAGGCGTTAGATTAAAACCATTGGTAATCAAAATATTTACGGGATTTTTTTTATCGGGTTCTTATTGATTTCTATCGGTTTTGAAAACGTGATGGTATTTTTATAACTTTGGTTTGAAAATGGAAAAGTGAAACTTAGGGGATAAAAAATTTGAATTTTATTCAAGGATGTTTATGCATAATGGCGATGAAGAAAGTACGATAGTGTATTTTTTTATCATGCTTTGGAATGTTGATCCATTGATGCATCTATTGAATAAGCAATTCTAATCTTTATATACACACAAACTAATGCTTCACTTTTATTACAAATTTTAACATATTCAAAATGCAGCATTTAATAAATATGTTGGTACTAGCTGGAACCTTAGGTACAGCGCTATAAGCCAATAGTAACTTCCGTTTATTTTACGGTTGAAGTGAAATGACTTTCAATATACAGTATTTTGGTTTTTTGTTTAGTGTATAAATTTATTGATGTAGCTACTATCTCGCAAGCAGGCAACATACAATTCGCCGTGTGAAAAATAGGAATTTTTCTAAATTCACTCCAGCAATAGTCAACGATTGACGTTGTGCTTTGTTGATGGTAACCGCAAAGGTAAATCGTTGGAAATCATTGGTATACGTGAAATTAGGACCTCTTTCCCTTTTAATTTTTACCGTTGATGATTTTGCTCTCAATTCGATATTAAGTTTTTGAGCGTTGTTCCGTTGTACAGCTTTGGCACGATCAAATTTTGAATAAGCATCATAGGTGATCCAACTGTCAATGTAAGTGTGGTGACATGCATGCTCTAAAGAATTAAAAAATTTTATTGGAAAATTGACTGTTTATTCTTCGTCCATTACTGTGCCAATCGAGTTATATTTGACAGTTTTTCCGAGTAGTTTCATTTGAATTTGTTCATTAAGTTTGTCGATATCGTAATTCTTGGGCGTCAAGATTGCACGGTGGTAAATATCTAACAAAGTCCTCGGAAGTTGGTGGCACCCGATTTGTCACTTCTGTCCAAACCCAGGAAGAGTCACTGCAGACGAACAGATCTGTTAGCAAGTCCTAATCTCCTGGGGTACTTCTTCGGAAGGAACTAACAGGAGACGGTCGAATGGCCATAAACCAGAGTTTTAAGTCGGTTGGGCTGACCGTCTGCAGCCCGCTCTCATTAAAAATACCATTACTACGAATCGGCAAACAATGCCTCGGAACCAGATAGACAACTCGACGACAACCTTTGCTTTTCGAACCAGGACAACTGGAAGATCCTGTTTGGAACTGAGAGCTGTTGCACAAAATAGAGCCCGCTGAGGGCCAATGAGGGATTAACGGAGAATTAAGTAAAGTAAAAAAGATTGCATGTTCACACGGCCAATCTGGATTTTTGTAGTTCGTTGTTAAATTTGGGAATACCTGTCCACCTTTGGACGTTTTTAACGTAGCATATTGGCAGCATTTGACAAAAGTTTTGAGGAAACGAATTCTCTTTTGCTCTGCTATCGTTTGGAATTATGCTATGCTTATTTGTTGTAAGCGTAAGCGATTTTTTGAACACTGTTCCATAGATATGATGCTTTCAACAATGTGCTAAGCTCATATGCAGGCGTGGATCGTGGTATAACAGTATAACTTTAGCGAAAATCCCCTGCAAGTAGTTTATCAGCGCCTCCCATTGGTCATTATGGCGCCTAGTTCGAAATCTATGCCCGCTGTGAGTAATACGGTCAGAGCTTCACAAAAATAGAGTTTTACATAGCACCCTGTATTTTTGTAACCGTATAACCTATTTCCATAAGACTTAAGAAACAATTGTAAAAGAAATCCCGTTGGAATTTTTAAAAAATCGCATACTTGGTCGATTTTATGGTTGCCTACGCACTTACCTACCTTTTTATACGAGACATCAATAACCATACTTCTTGTTATATTTTTACTTTAGAAAATCCGCTCTTTCATATCTAAAAGTTGCTATTTTTTAAAAATAATGAATGGGTCACAATGCCTGCCCCCACCTGTTCTACGTTGCAATACGCAGTTCTCCCTTCATTACACTACTCGCGAACTTGCTTCGCCGAAGTACTTCTCGAAGTTGATCGAAGTCCGAAGCACATGACTACATCCGGTACTGAGTCCTTTGTCCTTTGACTCGGGGCACAAAACAGCCAAAGATGCGAAGTCGCAGTAAATCAAAGTAAAGTTACACAAAGTGAATCGAAGTGTCTCTGTACACTCTCGACTTTGACCAACCTCAAGAGTAGTGCAGTGCAGACATTAAAAAGCATGAGCATTTCAAAATCAAGAACAACAAGCCATGAAGTTTTGACAAAAACCCAATCATTTTTGACATTTTTCATTTGAGTGTCCGTTCGTTGTTGATTAGGTACAGTTAAGTTTTGTCTGTTCGAGATCCGCTCGTCTAAAAGGGCCGTATCTAACCGATCAGCTTGATTCACAATTTGGCAATCAGCTCTCGGCTATCAATTGACAGTTGCGCACCTAGCATGAAATGATTTGGTATAAGCACAGCTAACTTCGTGCTTTACTAAAGTAAAGTTTTTAAACGCGATTTTGGTCAACTGTGCTCCACATTTATTCTGTAAGAATTATTTAAAATTTTCAATTCTTTTAAATTTTTATCCTATTTTTTCACTTTCGTCAACTTTTTTTTTCTTCCACCAGAACTCACCAAAATTCAAATTTTTCCTCTTTTTAAACTCTTTTCTTTACTTTCACTTCGGAGCATCAAATCTTGTAACGTTAATTTAACCGCCTTTTACTCAATGCAAATGGATGAAACTTTACAGGCATACATATTCCCGATGACAATACACGAATATGACATTTTGTTACATTTTTTGTTGTTGATTTTGTTGTTGAGTAACAAAAAACGATTTTTAATTCCTTTTCTCTTTGCCTCCTTCAAAAATTATTAATTTTTAAATATCAATTCGTCAGTGATTCTTTTATTCTTAAATGAATAGAACCCGATGCGCCTTGCTGCTAATATGGCGTGCGTCAAAACAATTGGGAATATCAGAATCGCGCATATTTTATGGGCCATGGTGCATTCGTCCCAAATTATAATTATGCAAGTTTTAAGGACTATACGGTAGTTTTTGCTGTTGTTACTGTACCGCGGAGCATCCAGGAAAAAGTCTCGCAATTTCCATTGGCTACACGTGGCATGTTTTTGTCTTGAGATTCCACCAAGAGCTAAAACAGCTCTTTTCAACTTTTCAAATGTTTAACGGTATGATAAAGAGTAATTTTTCCGTAAGAAATATGTCCAATGTAAAATTATTGTATCAAGCATCTTGAAATCTAGGTAAAGTTCCAGGTATCACGACTGAAAAAAGCGATGGACGTCCGATGATTGAATTTGTTGTCTTTTTTGTCTTCGAGGCCTTTTATTTAAGCCATAGATTCCTAAAATCGGGTACATGCAACCGAAGCTACTTTAATCCAAGTTCAGAGATCCCCGTCGTCCGCCAATAATCTTTTTTCAACAAAATTGTACGGCAACTACACGTTGATCTCCGATCGAACTGATACTTTTGGAATTGTACTGTTTTCGGAAAAAAACAAAAACAAAATTGATCTGAAATTTTTCGCAGTAATTTGAAGAGTACCTCCGAAACAAAAGTTTCGAATAGGAATACTCGCCGCAACCCGAAAACCCTTACATAAAAAATCTTATCATTGCTGTTGTTTGGCGAATACCTTAATTTCGATATGTGTGTTCAAGGGCGGTGTTGTTAAGTCCAAACTGTGCGTTTAAAGCCCGATTTACATCCAAAATTCAACGTGAGAGTAAGCTTTGAAGCCCTTTTATCGCACAGAAAAAAGCATTCAAATTTCTGTGCGATAAAAGAGCTTCAAAGAGCGCTTCCGCGTTGACTTTGAGATGTAAATCGATACATCCTATACAAAAACCTCTGATGATGTCTAGAATGAAAAACCTCATAACTCGTCCTTGATGTATTAAATGGTATTAAATGGATCTATCAGAAAAATTCTGAATGTTACATCTGGTCCACTCAAAATTGATTAAAAAAGGGCTTTAAAGGTTGTGTATTGAATTCAAACCATATTACAAACATCCGTATCGAAAAAAGCAAGGTGAAATCATATTTTTCGTTGTTGTACAAAATACACCACAAATTTCAATAACCATAAAATCCCTTTAACGGATTCTGGTATCTAAAAATACAATTTACCCATAAATGATGCGAGAATATGTATAACCCAAAATCCCAGTAACAAAAATAAAAATCAATTTGACCCATCCTTGACAGAAATAGAAATTCTCAGTTGCAACAGGAAATATTAAAACTCTAGGGCAAAAACCTTTTTTTGCGCACCCTCAAAATGGACGTTACTCACCCCAAAAAACACAAAAGAATAATGCCCTGTCCGAAAAAAGGAAGACCATGCACGTGTTCAAATTGATGGGCTACAGATCAAGCATAGACCTGGACCTTCCTCAAAAAATGAATACGTAAAAAAAAAGATAAAAACCATCTAGACTTCATCGAAAAATCTTCTTTTGTCCCAAATTTCCAATCTTCGCCAAGGAAAGGTCCAAAAAAATTCGGCTACAATAGCATCAAAGGGCTTCGTAATCTTCATATACCAGTGGGTTACCGTTGGTACCTGAGTTTCTTATTCAAGAGCTGTTAAGTTCCCGATTGCATGAGAAAGCACTTCTCTCTATCGGGAAAAAAGGGGAAGAAGGGCTTAGTTTTACCCTTCATCAAGAATTAACGAAAAAAACGGGAAAGACGAGACGAAGATTTCTTGGTTGAGTGATGGCTTTTTTCAGACTCTTCTCCACACAGAAGAAGAGGGTTCTTCTCGTATATTTGTGTTGACACTGGCAGAGGGAAAATAAACGAGCATCCTCACCTCGCCAAGCTTCATGAAGGTACTATAGCGGGATCTCAATCTCACAGACAATTTTACCTATAAAAACAAGGGACTCCGGTTTATTTGATATTTGAATAAGGACATTAAACAAGCAGAGGCCCAGCTCTATAACAAAAAACTTAAGCCAGAGAAGAACCTGTTTTCGTTCAAGGGGAGAGAAACTTGTTGATGACCTAACAACAACCTTCAGCTGTGTACAGTGTTGGGTTTCGTTCCTTATGCGGGCGTTATTCAGGGATAACAGGTACAATATCGGCTTTTATTTAGGGAAGATAAAAACTCCTTGGTAACATAACAAAAAATCCTTGGCTGCAATATATTAGGGGGTGCACTTGTTCAGGAAAATAACAAGTGAGAATTAGTGGATATATACCTGTTTTATCTTTGTGTGAGTTCAGAGTTTTTGGTTGAAATTAGATTTTTAAAAGTAACGTTCTAGAACTGGTATGGTTCGAGTTTCAGAATCATGCTGGGCTTGAACAATATAGAAATTTTTTTAAGGCGAGATGTAATTGCATGGCGCCAGACCGTCCAGAAACAGAGACAATAGAAGCACTAGGATCTTTCTAAAAATAAAACTGCACAGTCGTAGGATTGATATTTCGAAACTGTAAAAATAAAATTACAAAGATTTTTCATGCCTCTACAAGGACTTCTTTTATTCTAAGAGTATGTTACATCGGTGAGTTTCTGGAGTAGTCATTTCTTCATATCCTGAACCAATCACAAGATCAAAGGCAAAAATTTAAAAGACTTCAGAGCTAAATAGATATATTTGGGTTGACCAAATGTTTCTTCATAGCTGGACAAGGACCCAGGGTGCTCGTCAATGTAATAGATTCATCTAAATTCATAAAGCTAAAGCGGGCAAACTTTTAAATCTCAAGAGGTGGGAGCTAAAAATAATAACAGAGCTCCTGACGGGCTACTGTTCGCTTAACTACCATCTAAAAAAATAGGTCTGGTGGCCGATTCTGGCTGTGGGTTCTGCGGGGCAGATCCTGAAACTGCGGAGTACTTGCTGCTGTGCCACTGTGAGGCTATGGCGAGGAAGAGTTTGAGCCTCCCCCATAGCGACTTCCTTACTCCTAGGGAGGTTTGGGATAGAAACCCTAATGCTGTAAACATGCTAAGGGCGACGGCGAAACTATCTTCCTCGGCCACGGCGAATGGCCCGACGAAATTTGTTGTGAGAACACACTAAGAGCGACGGTGACACAAATTAAAAAACACACACCGGAATAACCATCTTTCACAGCCGAGAATACTACACGCGCACACAGGAGCACACGAGAATAGCAACACAAACACATGCTACAGCGCACATGCAACTTTGACAGGCGACGGCTGCGAAATAGAACTTGAATTGATTCGGTCGCCAAGCTCGGCGGCGTAGTTATCGCATTGGTCTGCAGATTGTGCAGCTTCATACAAAAGCGGTGTGTTCTATTCGTTTTTGACAGTCGCTGAGCAAAGCGATTCGTCGGACGCCCTTAGCATGTTTACAGCATAAATCGGTTTTAGACTATCTTAGAAGCCTTTACCTTGATGGTTTTTAAAGTCAGGAATGAAACAATAGACCAAACAAAATAAGTCGCTGTGCCCGCCAAGGCACCCCCCTCAACAGAAATAGAATTAGATAGATGTATAAAATTTTCTTAATGAATTCACATTTTTCTTTTCATCTCGTTGTTTGCTTCCATTAAAACTGACGTTGTGATGCCATAACATCGTGTATCTAAAGTTAGGGATAGACCAAGGCGCATATGTAAAGCCATCCTTTGGAGTTTAAGAAGATTATGAGTGTTCTCATTCTACAGTGTACTCTAGAGAGATCTCTTTTAAGCAGGGTTTCGAACCCTGTAAATTTTTGGTTCGGGTTCGGGTTCAATACATACGGGTTCAGGTTCAGGTTCATCCCGAACCGGAGCAGGTTCAGGGTTCGAGTTCAGGGTTCGAATTTGGTTCGGATTCGAAAACCCACTTTTAAGTCTTCCAGAACGTACCTACCTATGGATTATACCCAGTCATTTACACAGGAAGTGAGCGAGTAATGTCTTCTCGTATTTATCCTCGCAGTTACGGAAATAGACGTTATGTGGGATACCCAGCTTGGCAGCGTGGTCTCATATGGGCCAATATCACAGATGGAAGATCCGCAGATGTCTTCGAGACATATTTAGGAGGCCAATTGTTCATTCTTTGTTACAAGTAGGCCAAGTCATCCTAGTAGAGATAATACAGATCTCCAATGCGCTTCATCTTCAGCAGGCTAAGAACAGGCAACAATTAAAAATAACGGTTTTAATTCCGCCTTTTGGGTTGCATACTATATTGATTTCCGAACTCTGTAAAGAGGCTCCCTTCTTAGCTAGGCAGTCTGATTTCCTATTCCCTTTATGTTAATATGCCTACTAGCTTGGAGCGTGTCATCACTGAATCTAGAGCTTTTATAGAGGCTTCGCTCTCTATGAGGACTCCAATGCTATATCGTTGTGTAGATTCGAAATTTATTGTCTTACAGGATCAAAACCTCAACGAACCACCATTTTCTTAACTCTCATTCTTCTCGTTAGACCATCTTATATCGTTTACCTGCACGATGTCGCGCAAACCAACAATGCTACCGAATTCGTTGAGGCGCCGATCGTAGTGGGTTACCGAAGCTATGATCTGATCATAAACTTCGGTCAAGACGTTTTTTGTTTAAACGCCGTATGTGATTTTTGTACCTGCACGATATCGCGTAAGCCAAAAATGGTATCGACTTCTTTGAGGAGCTACTGAAACATGTTAACGAAAACATATTCTGAAAAAAGTTTCGCTGCTAAGTTCCATGAGTTCTATATGCGACTGAATGAGGTTTTTCGCTCTATTCCAAGGAGAGACATCATTGTTTTAATGGGTGACCTAAACGCACAGATCGAACAACACCGGCCAATTGGAGATCAAGGCATAGGCCATGTCACTAACAGCAACCTTGACCTTTTCGTTGACTTTTGTATCTCTCACCAACTCATGGTAGGTGGAACCTACTTTTGTCATAAGAAGATTTACAAGTATACCTGAATATCGCGAGATGGTAGAACGAGAAACCAGATAGATCACTTGGCCATCATCCGCAGATAGAAAATTATTTTAGAGGCTGTCAGGGGAGCAGACACTGGAAGGGAGCGAATTATAGGCTTTTCACATCAAGCAAGTCTCATGGGGGATTAAAGGAGCTGAAGTAAGTAAATACTTAGAAGTGACGCTAGATGACAAACTCACCTGGAACCATCAAATGGACATTCTGATGAGATGGACACGCAGATCCCTGTAGGCCTGACACAGAGGTTGTGGATCCAAATCCTAATGTGGTCTACAATTGAAAGACATCTACTGTAAGTACCACCACTTACGGAAGTGCCATAAAACGATGCCAGAATTTTCACAACTAAATTAAGCAAAATTCAAAGAATGGTCTACCTTTCCATCTCCGGGGCCATCCGGGCTTCCTCATCCTCAGCTCATCCCTTTTAAGGCAGCTTCTAGTGGCCACCGGGAAGAGATTATAATCGCCCTTCCTTATCTCGCTGGTGGCTGACCATTTTAGGCATCCCAACTTACTTCAACTTGAAATTGCCTTGAGGTAAAAGCAATCTACAAAGATTCATTCAATCAAGCGAACCTAAAATTGAAATTTTCTTTATTACCTTACCAACCGTACCTATAAAAATAACAGCCACGAATATCTGTTTACACACCAAAATTTATCTCACTTAGGCCAAGAATTGCAATGTATAAAATGCAATTTGGCATGTGTCGCAAGTCCTTCCTTTTATTCCGAAATTGATTGATTAATAAGAACACAATTATGAGAAAAAATTCTTAGTTACATAAAAGACATTCTTGGCCCACAAAACACCTCTATTTTCTTGGCCATGAAATCTACCACTTTGGCCAAAGATCGAGGGCATTGTCAATGCTCCCGCATTTTCAACTTTAGTCAAGTCGTGCATGCAAGTCCTTTTCACAATCTTATAACAACAGCAGGAGTACCTTCAAATTGTAAGGAATTTCAGTTGCCTTTTCGTAGCCTACAATTTATTTGTGAATCTAATATCCTCTGTGCCAGATCCTTTTATCCCTTAAGGTTTCAATATCTAAAAGTCTATGAAGATCCATCTTTAGAAAATATTTGTTAAGTTTCTTCCTCTCTTAATTTGTTATTTCTTTAACTCGGAAAATTTTTACCTGTAGAGAAGTATTCTTTTCCGGATAATTCTTTACAAAAGAGCATTTATTGGGTATCAGCGGAGGTGATCCTTCTTCAGAGGCTACCCGCGAAGTCTGTATGTCCTTATATAGGATAGGATTTGTGAGTGTAAAGAGGGTTGAAATGAAAAGAAAATGGTTTTCATTTAAGTCCGTTTTCGGAAGGGCTTTGAAGAAATTTAACGAAATTCTATGCTCGGTTTTTGGTAGGTAGGAAATTAACAATGGAAGATTTATTCTTGTTTACAAATGTTTTTACAAAAATATTTTCAATGCAATCCCGACGTTTGATATCCTGGAGTTTTTAATGTTTTAGAATTGTTTTTTTGTTATTTCATGTAATTTTTGGTTGAAGGAATGTAATTGAAATAATTAAACTAAAGGACAGAAAGGTTAGTGAAATTTAATATGTCGGCACTTTCTAGAAAAGAAATTTTAATTCATATTCGTCATTTGCCATCGCATATTAATTAGCAAGGTAGATAGATACCTTTATTTTAAATTTTCACCATCTCTTGCTCTTGCTTATTCTGATCTTCAACGCATTCGAGACTTAATCCGCCATTTTTTCGCTATATAAAAGCACAAAAAATCGCCGCTTCGTTTAATTTCATTTTCATCCCCTAATTTTGTTGTCCTTTTAACCTATCATGGCACTTTGGTAATAGCAAAAAAAAATCTAATCTCTTCTTACAGGATTTCTAACACACAAAAATGATTTTTCTTAAGGTGAGATTCCGCAAGGACAATCTCTGAAGATTTTTCCTTAGTCCTTTAATGCAAGAAAAAAGTCTAAACAAAAAACAATTTTCCTTGTTGTTAGCTGCTTCTAACAATCATGTTCCTGCCGACATAATAGTTATCCTGGTGTGATTATGCCGTCGAATGAAACGACTTGATTGTGTGTTACCTTTAGAGGTATAACTTAGGGCTTCCCTTAAACTAACCATTCGCTTGTTGCACAAACAAAGCCTCCGGGACTATTGAAAAAAGTGGAGTAAAGGACTTAAATTGAATAAGTAACCACCTCCAGATCCTTTATGCCTTTTTAGAGAATTAGTTTTATTTGTCTCGTAATACTTTAGAATTCGATCTTTTGTTTGCTGGTTTGTGTTGTTGGGGGCTGCACGATAATATTGAAGAAATGAAATTGTGTAAGGCCTCAGAAATTAAATTGAATACCTCGAACATCTTCTACCAGAGGATTGCTTGTAATGATATCCTTGAAGATTGACGGGGATGTGATTTTATTTTTAGTCATTTTGGAAAAGGCGATGGAAATGTGCTGATCGTGCATGAGTAGGTTTTTACAGAATTGAGAGTTTGTAATTCTTTAGATTGGGTTTTTATTAATATAATAAAAGAATTTTTGGGGACATATGACATATTATAGAATACAAAATTGTATTTAATGGTGAAACAACAAATCATTTCCTTACAGGGAAGTAAACTTCTTCAAGAAAGGCTTCAAACCCTCCTCCGGTATATGTAGAACCAAAGAAGGCACTATAGTCACAGGCAGCGAAGATGTAAAGAAAAGATGGAAGGAATTTTTTAGCGAGCTGCTGAACGCAAACGAGAGCATCAGACATGTACCAGAACCTCGTCTACAACATAACGATGACACCAGAGAAACAAATGTACCCACTCTGGAAGAAGTACAAAGTGCCATACGATCATTAAAAAACAATAAATCTCCAGGAATTGATAACATCCCAGCAGAGTTGATCAAACAAGGAGGCGAATCGCTCTCAGCAGCTATACACGAATTACTATGCTGCATATGGAGGAATGAAGAAATGCCTGAAGAATGGGAGCAAAGCATTATCTGCCCAATACACAAGAAAGGAGACAGATTCAACTGTGAAAACTATAGAGGCATATCTCTTTTAAGCACAGTATATAAAATAATGACCAATATAATTAAGGCCAGACTGGAACCTTACGCAGAAGCTGCAATAAGTGAATACCAAGCTGGATTCAGAAGAAATAGGTCAACAATGGATCAACTTTTTACAATAAGGTAAATCCTCCGAAAATGCTGGGAATACAACATTGACGTGTATCAACTTTTCATCGACTTTAAACAAGCATACGACAGCATCGACAGGGAGCAAATGTATGCAACAATGCTGGACTTAAACTTCCCCCTGAAGATAATAAAATTAACAAAAATGACAATGGAAAATACAAGATGTGCAGTCAGAATACAAGGAGAATTGACGGAATCCTTCCCAGTCAAGCAAGGCTTAAAGCAGGGCGATGGGCTGGCACCCATGCTATTTAATCTCTGCCTAGAAGGAGTAATTCGCAAGGTTAACATTGATGCGAACGCAACCCTGCTTAACAAATCCAAACAGTTGGCAGGATATGCCGACGATATAAACTGCCTTGCAAGATCACTGTCGTATCTTAGAGAAATATTTACAGAATTAGAAGATGGAGCAAAACATATAGGGCTGCAAATAAACGCAGAGAAGAGTAAGATTCTAATTCAGTCAAGGGTGGAAGGAAGAAGAAGCAACCACAATACCACCTGGGGGGAATATAACTTCGAACGGGTAAACCAATTTAATAGTCCAATCAATCTACGGATTCTCAATGTTAATTTCCCGGCAATTGAAGGCAGGAAAAAAAAAATATGGGCGTGTAGAACACTTAATTTGAAGAATGATAGCGTTTTTTTTTTACGGAACTGCATTGGCGAACTTAACCTAAAAAATTCGCAAAAGTCAAAAAACCGGTTTTTCGCCAATAAAACAAAAAGTTGAGCTCGGATCGGAAAAAGTTAAATTATAAAGTTATAGGTATTAAAATTATCTTTCAATTGGTGTGGTACAAAATATTGGTTAGTGTCTTATACCTGGAGAAAAATGCTAAAAACCGCTAAAAATCGCTTCTTTTTCATTTATTTTTTTCTTTTTATTGATGCGACCTAGAAACTTTTTATTTGGTAAAAATGTTGCTTTTGGCAATCTGAAAACTCATATTTTTTTCTGGTTCGACATTTTGAAAAATATGGGTGAAATTTCGATTTTTGTAAAAAAAGGCGTTTTCGTAAAATCCTTCGTCTACAGCTCCTCGACCTCGTAGGACATTTTTTCGAAGCTCTTTTTCTTCGTTAAGAGTTGGACTATCATGCACTATAAGTTAAAATTGGAGTTTTTCAATTTTATATACAAAAAACTCCACCGCAAAAAAGACAAGTTTTTTTGCCGCAAAAAAGACAAGTTTTTTTGCCGCAAAAAAGACAAGTGTTTTTGCAGCAAGTTTTTTATTTCATTATTTTTCGACTCTAAACTACTATTTAAAGTAAAAAGAATATAAACTTTTTACTAATTAAAAAAAAAAAAAATAACCGACCGTCAACAGCAAAGACAGTCTTTTTTGCGGTGCAGTTTTTTGTAAATAAAATTGAAAAACTCCAATTTTAACTTATAGTGCATGATAGTCCAACTCTTAACGAAGAAAAAGAGCTTCGAAAAAATGTCCTACGAGGTCGAGGAGCTGTAGACGAAGGATTTTACGAAAACGCCTTTTTTTACAAAAATCGAAATTTCACCCATATTTTTCAAAATGTCGAACCAGAAAAAAATATGAGTTTTCAGATTGCCAAAAGCAACATTTTTACCAAATAAAAAGTTTCTAGGTCGCATCAATAAAAAGAAAAAAATAAATGAAAAAGAAGCGATTTTTAGCGGTTTTTAGCATTTTTCTCCAGGTATAAGACACTAACCAATATTTTGTACCACACCAATTGAAAGATAATTTTAATACCTATAACTTTATAATTTAACTTTTTCCGATCCGAGCTCAACTTTTTGTTTTATTGGCGAAAAACCGGTTTTTTGACTTTTGCGAATTTTTTAGGTTAAGTTCGCCAATGCAGTTCCGTAAAAAAAAAACGCTATCATTCTTCAAATTAAGTGTTTTACACGCCCATATTTTTTGTTTCCTGCCTTCAATTGTCTGGAGAATTTCCGTAGATTGATTGGACTATAACTACCTGGGGTCAACAGTCAGCGAAGACAACGATGAAACGATAGACGTACAAAGAAGAATAAACGCCGCGAACAGAACATACTTCTCACTACTGCCTGTAATGAAATCCAGAGACATCCACAGAAAAACTAAAATAAGAATCTACAAAACCATCATACGTACAGTAGCTACGTATGGATGTGAAGCATGGAGTATCTCCCAGAAATCCGCAGAAAGCTGGATATATTTGAGAGGAAGGTTCTCCGAAGGATATACGGCCCAATCAATGAAGACAATGCATGGAGAATACGCTACAATCACGAATTGTACGACTTATACAAAGAATGTAAACTTTCGACCCATGCCAAGCTACTACGTTTACGTTGGGCCGGCCATGTCCAAAGAATGGATGACTCAAGGATACCAAAAAAAGCCTTGTATCTACTACCAGATGGCAAAAGACCAGTTGGCAAACCACGGTTAAGGTGGGAAGATAATGTTAAGGCCGATGCAGCAAAACTGCTCAACACAAGAAACTGGAGACAAGCTGCGGAGCAGAGAGACGTCTGGAGGAAGAAGCTGATGGAGGCCAAGGCTCGAATTGGGCTGTAGAGCCATCGAAGAAGAAGAAGAACAAATCATTTCCATAAGGGTCGAGCTCTTAAAAAAATTCAAGACTATCAGTACAGAATTAATCATAAGACAGTGTCCAGGAAGGAAGAGGAATTCGCTGGTACCATAGGCAAACACAGAACTAACACCGCACTAACAACAATGGTATCCGCCTAATTGATTTTGCCATATCTCGCGGAATGGTCATTATGTCCACCTTTTTTCCACATAAAAACATCCACAAAATGACGTGGATATCACCCGATGGGATTACGAGGAACCATATTGACTACGTTCTAGTAGAGAAGAGAGCCGAGGCGGGAACAATAATACTAGATGTCAAATCCTACAGGGGATCATGCTGTGGCTCCGACCATTTCATGGTTAAAATCAGGTACAGAGAGCGAATGGCGACACAAATGATTCAAAGGACGCCCAGGATGGAAAAAATTAATGTGGAGAATTTAAAACAACACGAACGAGATATAAGGAAAGAGATATAAGGAATTGACGCGAAGAAGAGTCTCCGAAAGGCTGGAGTAACAGCCAGATAGTATAAATGTAAATGGGAATGCATAAAAAATAGCTTGAAGGCCCTTGCCGAAGACGCCATCGGATTGGTACGAAGAAGAAACAGGTACGATTGGTTTAACGTACCTGGGGGCCTCGGTAGTCTAGGGGTAAGGCGCCTGACTACTATCCCAGAGGTTCCGGGTTCGAACCCCGGCCAGCCCCACGGTCCTTCGCCTTTTCCACTTTCCCACCCACATAACTTCCCTTCTTGCTTCTCCCTTCTTTACATTCCAGATTCCTCCTGTGATAACCTTCGCTAGTCCTTCCCCGTTCCACCAAGTGTATATCATCGGTTGGTTGATGATATTCAACTCGTTTCAGGAGGCATAACACTCCAGCGAGTTGTTTCTCGATGCCCCCTTGCCAGAGCAGCGAAATGGCTGGGAGGCAGCTCCTTCTCTCTTCTCTCTGTCTCTCTTTCTTCTCTCTATCTTCCGACTAGAGCTGCTGTTCCACATTACACTCTATACGAAAAAAATAGATTGTCGAACAGTACAAAGGGGCTTTCCCAAGTCTCTAGTATATCACAAAAAAAAAACGAAGAATGAAAAGCAGCATTAGAAGAAAAAAATAAGTCATAGGAAGTCAGACTGACCAGGACTAGAATGGAAACCTTTAAAGCAAAATGAGGATACGTAGATTGAATGTTAAGGAAAAAGAAGAGCGAACAATCAAATGCGAGAATCCTGGACGCTAGCTTGACTTTTAGCAACAAAAACTTAGGCAAGCGTATAAGGATATAAGGTCGATTACTGAGAAATTTAAACCCAAAACTAATATGTGCAGAGACGACAATGGCGGTATTATTACCGACGGGACGGAAGTCCAAAATAAATGGAAAAACTACTTTGAAGACCTGCTTATAGCCTTATGACACTGGCTTCATCGTAGGCTGAAAATACTGCCTTGGCTAGGCTGAAAACTGAAAGAAAAAATTCAAATGAGATTTTCCCATATGTAAGAGTGAGAGGAATATACTCAAACTTTTCTTTGCTGAATTTTAAGTGTTATAAAAAGTCTAGAAAACTGTTATAAAAAGCATAGGAAAAGAATGAAATTCATGTTCTTTTTTCTATGCTTTTTATAACAGTTTGCTACATCTCTAGACTTTTTATAACAGTGAGTGAGAATCAAAATAAATTGGAGTAATAAATTGAAATAATTATAATTGAAGTGGCAGCAAATATAATTGAAGTGAGAATAAATAATATCTTATTGAAGGGTAAATTTTTATAATTGGGGCTCCGGAGTAAAATCGCTCGTTTTTGTATTGAAAGTAGTAAACAAAAAATCTCACTTGAAGAAATAAACAGAGCCCTAAAAAATCTCCATGTATGGAAGGATTTAATAGTCGGGAAACCCAACGGTTTGAAACAAGGCCTCAGGTCAAACGATTTTTTAATGAGGAAGTAGCAAATTGAAAGGAAGAGAACAAAGAATTTTAATTTACCTAATGTTGACCATGTTTAATATTAAATACAATAAATTTCAATTGATTTAATTTTAATCATAATAAATTTTAATATTTCAAATAATTTCCAACGGATTTCTTCTCCCCTCACAACTATCTGTTATAATAATCAGGTAATCGCTCTTACTCTCACATGCTATCTCTGTCCCACAGTATAACAGATTTCGTCATTTTCAGCCTAGCCAAGGCAGCATTTTCAGCCTACGATAAAGCCAGTGTCATAAGGCTATTAACCAAAATGCTTCAACATCAACAAGAAGAGACATAGCAGAGGACCATATAATAATAACGAGGCTAAATAAGCTCAAAAACAATAAAGCCTCTGGAGGAGACGAAATTGCTGCTGAGCTACTTGAGTACTACGACAACAAAGTAGTAGAAAGTCTACATAGGCTAATATGTAGCATATGGAATGAAGAATCGCTACCGCAAGATTGGAAGAAAGCAATTATATGTCCAGGGCACAAGAGCGCCAACCGACTCTGCTGCAGAAACTACAGGAGTATATCACTACTGAGCTCAGGCTACAATTGTTTCACCAATTTCCTGAAAGATAGGATAGAACCTATTGCTGCGGAAACACTGGGGAAAACCAAGAGTGTTTCCGTAAGAAAATGTCTACAACTGCCTAAAAAAGCTTTAAGAGAAGTGTTGGAAGAAAAATGTAAACGCATGTCAGATCTTCGTAGATCGAATCGGCGTACCATTCAATATCTAGGGAAAGACTCATTGACAACCTAATAGACCTTAGAATACCTGAAAAATTAGTGAGGCTAATAAAAGTAACCTTAACAGATACAATAGCTCAGGTAAGGGTTCAAAACTCGTTAACTGAAGACTCCCACGTCAAACAAGGACTCAAACAGGGAGATTGTTTAGCACCCATGTTATTCTACCTAGCCAATTAAACCTAAACGGTATCTGGAGAATCAGATGCAATGTCGAACTGTACCAAATCTATTAAGAGTAAGGCATCGTCAACCATACGCACACTTGTTGGGCGTAAGAAATTGGAGGAGTCTAGCCAGTGAGCGAGAAGGTTGGAGGAGAAAACTGAAGGAGGCCAAGGCTGGATTTGAGCTGCAGTGCCATTGAACTGAGCTGAATTGAACTGTAGTGTTATTGAACACAGAACATATTTTAGCCGTAGGTCTGGGAGGCGCTGGCTCTTAAGGCCCCGGTCTAATTGGATGTACAACCAGATTTTCATCAAACCCATAAGCCCAACGTATTTTGATCGGTCGACCGGCCCACAATCGATAGTTTTGGTTGTACATCCGCCCTTCGATGTACATCCAATTTGACCGTGTATGGGGGGCCTTTAGTCTAATAGCGTAAATTACTCCTTCTGACATAACATAGCCATAGTCAGGATTTTTGGATACGACAAGAGCAGAGAGTTGTCTTTTCTTCGGAAATTGTATGCGTAAGACAGAAACGGCTGGTGTCACAAAGAAGCTCAATAGGAGCCCTGGGCGCTATTTGGGGGCGATACTTTGAGTTGGAGGCCGATTAAAAAATTCATTGCTTATCTACTCAGAGATACATCCCATAACCCTTCCTAAAGTCAGTCATCTCTCCTCTCTAATATTGCTGGACGCTCACGCTTCAACCCAGCACGGAGGTCCTCAGCTGACTCCAGCATACATTTGACGCCGATATTGGATTTTACACGGAAGACCTTTGGTCCAAACAAGATTGCGATATTGAATCGACTGTATCCGTAATTGACCAAGTTCAGCTTCGTAAATTATGGTAAATTTCTACTTTGCGGCATCGATTATGCTGGGCCCATCGCTCTTAAATCATCTAAATGATATCGTTCCTTTAAAGGGTACGTAGCAGTGTTCATATGCCTCTTCACTAAAGCAGTGCACTTAGAAGCACTATCATCGATGACTACAGACGATATCTTAGCTGCCTCCAACCATTTTGAAGGAATTTGCTCCGACATCTATAGTGATAGAGGATCTAACTTCATAGGTGCTAGCCAAGAGCTTACGACTCTTTCCCAAGATGTTCCCGCTACTTGGCACTCCACTTTCGGAGAAGTACTGGCAATGAAAACATCAACTGGCACTTTATTCCACCATATTCACCCCATTTTGGGGGCATATGGGAGGCGGCTGTCAAGTCCTTTAAGCGCCATTTTCGTTGCTTTGTAACGTATCGAATTCTAACCGTCGAATAAATAAAGTCACAGGCATAGAGGAATCTCCTGTCCTCTAGAAGCAAGGTCAGACGACCTTGAATATATGGAATTGTTGACGCCAGGACACTGTCCTATCGGTGGTCTCCTAATAACACTTGTCGAGTCGAACTTATTAGAAAATACCTAATGCTCTTGGCAGTTGGAAGCTTTTATTGCAGATGAAGCAGCGCTTTTGGCAGCAGTGGTTTAAGGATTATTTTCACACTTTCCAATAGCGATCAAAGTGGGCTACGCCATCCACAGTCGGCGACCCAATGAATGGTAGGTAAGATCTCCCCTCTATATGTATTTTGCCATTCCTCACCAAATCAAATCAAATCGCTCAAGCAAATTAATTTACAAATCTCTCTACTTTTTCAACAAAATCATTAAAGCCCTTCGAGACCCCTGTCCATTCATGTTGAGTATCCCAAAACGCACATATTGGTTGTGCTTATTTTTGAAGTTTTACTGAAGTAATGCTTTTATTACTTTTCATCAGCTGCACATGATAATAAATTCTCAATCTAAATACCAACAAACACTTCAAATATATTATCGAAAAACACACTTTACTCCTTGGTAATTTCGGCAACTTTGATCCTAAACACTTAGCAGGAAATTAACCGTTCGCCTTTTCCGTTTTTACTTCTGTTAATTAAACGAGGTTAGAAAGTATTATCCTCGTCCTTTGTTTTTTTTTTGTCCCTTTAAAATTAAGTCTCCTAAAATTCCTTCTAATTCTAAATTATCTACGAAACTCGAAACGCCACTTAAAGGCGTAACCGGCTAATATAACTCAACCATTAGAATCTTATCGGCTTTTTTAGAACTTCCCGCTCCTCATCAAGGAAAAAGGACGATTTGTATTCTAGAATCCTAAACAAATGTGTCGCCTCAAAATTTTTCTTAATGATAAGATCCTTGTTTGTTGAAAAAAAAATCCGTGAGCCTTTTTTGTGCGATTTGTTTGGTAATGAAGCCCTAGTGTTTACCACATTTGCTTAAGCGAAAAGTATCCTGTTACATTATCCACATTTATCCTAGGTTTTTGGTTGACATGTGTGATGGCGGTATAGTGGTATGCCCGCTAAAGTTAGTGCGGTACGAGATGGGTTGATAATGGTTTGGTTGATATTTGATATTTTTACTTGCTCAAAGTAAAGTAATGAAACGTGAAGAAAGCGGCAATCAGCAGGGAAGTGATAATAAAACCTTTATTTAGAAATAATTGGAGATTTGTACGACATGCCTTGGAAGGTACTTATATGTACCAATTAGCTAATTCATATGTGGTAGGTTTAGTCGCGATAAAGTTCAATCATAATATTGAAATTTGTATAACAAAGGGCGGATAATGCATTTAGAAATTTGGCTTCAGCCTGTCGATTGAAATTGATTTATCAATGTCGTTTAAATCGAGTGCCTACGCAATCGCTTGATCGCCTTCATTAAACAGTTTGGATTTGAACTGCGTACCCTGAGCAGTAGACAAATCGCTTTGCCACTGTTGAGGCGTTAATGTCCTGAATTTGGTAGGATTATGGCCATTTCGTAAATGGGTCTACGATTTTAAGGATGTACGAGTGTCCTTGAAATGACGAAAAGGCAACCCACTGTTTTCACTGAAACCATACGAATATACTTAAACTTATTGTCTGAAAGCCTGAAGACTTTAAGTAAAGAATTCGCGTGTCTCGTCAATTTGAATTTTTGGCAACCGAGGTAAGAACGAGACCAATCATTGCAGCCTTTGTTAAAAGTTGGCCAGAAATATTTTTTAACAACGGCTCCCTTATGTGGAGCCAATTCTTGCGCAAAGTGTCTGGTATTAAAAGGAAGCGGAATATCTGAATTAGTTTCACACCAGACCTGATACGTCGTAAATGGTATTGGCGTAAGAGCTAGTTTTACTTGAGAGCCATTGCTGGGATGTTCTATGAGGCTTTGTAAAGGGCCCCGAAGACGATCAATAATATTGTCAATACATATTGACAATAATATTGAAGCTCCTGCCAATACGCTTCAAAAATCTCGTCAATCTAACTATCAATACGGCGACTTCGCAGTGGTGTTTTGAAAATCGGTTACGACGAGGTTGCGATTTTCACGTGTTTATTTTTGGAATTAGTTGAAATACTAACGAAATATTGACCAATAAACCTTGTAAACGTCAATGTGTGCATCAATATGCCTCGCGTCAATGCGCTTCACTCAAAATTTCTATCAATATGCTTCAATAAATTGACAATACGTTTGAACCCATGGTAAACGGTCAATATGCCCTTTCAATGCGCCTCGTCAATATTATTGAGAGCCGTATTGACAATATTATTGATCGTTTACGGGCCCTTAACACTTAGGCGAATGTGATGGTCGCTATACATACTTGAGGTTTGTCGTCCGTATAGATCAGGAAACTGCGTCCTTTGACAAAAGAGTGGAAATTTTTGATCGGTGCATAGATGGCGAGTAGTTCTCGAATGAGTATTTACACGTACACAGAATATTTACAAAATATTTTTGTTCCGCGAGTCACTACTACTATTTAGAATAAAACATTGAAGGATGTAACCGTTGACTGTCAAATTGCTCCAACACGGCGTCAGTCGTTAGGTTGTAAATGACATTCTGTAGGGGGTAGCGTAGCAGGGTTCTTCAGCCTTCTTTTAATTTGAAGAATGCTACCTCGAATTTCTGTGGGCCAAGGGAATCCTTTATCTTTCATGTCACGTGAACGATTGGGAATATATCTCAAGTACTCATTTATTGATACAAAAGTTAGAGGAGTAAAATCAACAATACCTTTAATTTAATTTGCGGATGGAAGTACGCACTTTTCGTGATACTATGGCTAAGTAACTTGATTTCCGACTTAACGAAAAAAGCAGTTTTACAACTTAATAGTCAAACCCCATTGTTGACATTCTTTCCCGAGCAAAAATAAAAAAATGGCCTTACAACGGGCGAACACCGGCCGCTTGCTTTTTTAAGGGGCATAGGATGGCCGTAGAGTTTTTAATCATTTTTAACGGGAGAACAAACTGGCCCTAGGATGACCAAACTTGGCCAAAAGATTTAAATGGCCGAGTAATGCACTGCGCACAAGAGCATATAAAGACCAAGCGCATAAAATTTTTGCTATGCACAGTCCATAAGAAAAACAAGATCGCCAGTTGTCGGTTTTTTTACGTGAAGTGTGTGGTGTGGAAATGTTTTTTTTTTTTCAAATTTTTCATAGGATTAGAAACAATAAATAAAAATACATAAGTTTACGCCGAAAGGCAGATTAAATTAGAGTGCCTGCTGAGGGCCAGTAAGTTAGATAGATAAGAATAGGTTAGAATAATTAACCTTAAGCGTTTAGTTCAATTTATTTTAGGATTGTTGTTAAGTTAAATGCTTTTTAAAAATTAAAAAAAAAATGAAAAAAAAAAAAACAATCGAAAAAATAAATTAAAAATCTTGAATGCTCCGGATTACATGATGTTTTTCTCAATAAATACGCGGTGAGTTTTTGTAGTCTGACAAAAATATAATCGTGTGAACTGCCACCGTGACACAGTTGTATATCCATTATTTTAGCTGTAGGGCCATCGTACCGCCGTTATTTACCCGTAACATACCGTGGTGCAATCCGACCAACAACCTTCTTATGCCCGGCACCACGGCCGAGGACTATGTTTTAATCACGGCCGATGTTCACCCTTTGTAAGGGCATTTTTATTTTTACTCGGGAAGAGCTAGTCTAGAATAGTCAGATGTCCTCCTAAAATCTATGTACAATGAGTATATCAAGCGAAGTCTCTCGATCTTTGGTAAGAGATCCACTTAATTGGTGACCCCGAGGTGATTAATTTTTAGCCTCTTGGAAATTCATGCAGAGTTAGCATTCTGTCTCTCGATGAAGTCATAGGTTGGGAGATAATATCGCAGACCTATATGGCTAGTCAGATAAGATCCACCCAGTTTAGAGTGATAACTAACCTTGAGGCAAAGGGGCTTATTAGTTCTTTAGATTGGCTAAGACCTGGAACTGATGCCTAATACGCTAGGCGTAGTCCCTTAACCCAGTCCTCTTTCAGGGAGTTGGAAGCACACGAAGAGATGGCTCTGGACGAACACAATGACCCTGGACGAACGTCTCAGACCCTTCTGTCTGCCTGTCTGCACTTTTATTGCAGAGCGAGGCTCAATTTTCAGTGGTCAAGCTCTAAAATATGTAAAAGCAACCTGCAACTACTTTTTGGAGGAGAACTTTCACGATGAGAATGCCTTGAAGGCACCTTGGCTGTTCGAAAAGATTCTAATTAAGGCGCTTTTGAAACCTTTTTCAACGTTAAGCCTAGTGCAGGTCTCATTGGCATGAATTCTGCGAAACAAAGAACCTCCTTCCCTTGCAATAGAGACTTTGATGGTACTATAAAAGGCTCCTGGTGAAGCAGTACGGGTCTACCCCAAGAAGGATGAGCTCCTCCAACTCGGGTCGATTCGGAATAGTCGTCCTGAATTTCTCCTCTGGAACTGCAGTTCACCAACCTTTTGGACGGATATGGGCAAATTGAAATATTTGGGATACCGTGAAGGAGCGAATAGGTTGAAACGTAAAGGATTTTACATCGAGACACGAACGTAATAAGTAAAACTATTTTTACTATTGTTCATCTATCAAAGGCTTGAATTTCGCAGAGAGTAAGTGTTAGTTGGCACTATTCAGGGCAATAAGATAATGAGTTTATTTCGGACGCCATCAGTGACCTTGATGAGATAAGATTGCATTCCTTAAAATATTATTATTTAAACTACTGCATGTAAATAAGGGGCCGTCCATAAATTACGTGAGGCTTTTGGGGGAGGGGTTCCAGCAGAATCTCACCCAATCTCACTTGGGGGGGGGGGGGGGCGCCAAATATCACGTAATTTTTTTTCCTCTAAAAACAGTGTAAAATCTCTAGAAAACTGGGTTAAATTAGGTAAGAAATGTTTCTCCACTAAATACCCCCATTCACTTACAGGCACGGCCCAATGAAGGCCACACAATACTCAGTCTAATTGAGGGATGAGAACTTCAGATATCCGCCTGACATGTAGGTGACGTCATGATTCCCTACAGACACACAGGTGGAGGCGACAGTTTAGCATAGCAGGTTGTTAATTCAAGTGCAAAAATGTCCGATTGGTGACTGGAAAAATACATGGACCACCATATTTGCTGACACAATGCGCAGAAATTAAATATATTGTCTCCGCATCAATATGCTTGTGCCTTAAGGCGGCTCCACACTCCGTTAAGCTGGTGACATATCCATGCCGTACATGCATTGCAATCAGAGGCTCCATGAAATCCGGCGAATTTCCTCTGACACAATATTACATGGTTGCGTTCCGTGCCGGCTTTCACACATAGCCCGAAAATCTAAGTAACGTGTTCATGTGTTTGTGTGCTTATGCTTGTGTGTGCTATCTCGAATGCGGCAATGCAGAAAAAGTTGAAAGTAGCCCGACCTTTGCGTGGCATGCCTTCCATTCACGGGATATTCCGTCAGCTCGCATATGAATACACACACTTCTATATTATCTGTCAACGAATGCAATGCATGTACGGCTTGGATATGTCACCAGCTTTAACGTTCGCGCGAATACGAGGGTGGATGGTTTTCGCGCCTAGTTCGCGCCTTACTTTCAGGTCCGACTGGATATGGCGTGAGCTCGTGTCGTAAATTCGCGGCTTGATACAGAATAGAAGTTCTGGGGTGGTAGTATGTAAGTTGTTTCAGTCGATCTCTTCATGCAAATATTCCGGTCTTACAAAAATGTTTGTGTGAAGAGGTCGATTGAAACAACTTACGTGATACACCCCGAAATCTTCAGGCACAAACTGATGACAAATCCATCCGGCTGGCGACTGCAGATCCCATTCGGTTGGTGGCCGGAGGGGTGTGTGGTGATGCTTGGCTTCAAAGCGAAAACTTTCAGGCCACGGCCTGTCGTCGACCTGTGTGTAAGAGGGGGCCTTAAGATATGGCTAAATCCTACACAAAAAATTTTATGCGAGCGTCAGGAAGTACCATAGTAGCATCCCGATGCTTTAGCCGCCACCGGCCAGTCAAACGGGCGAGTCGAGGCATGCTACGGCGTATGATCCCAGTAACACTGACTCGCGAAAAGGCCATTAGAATATAATTTATAATACTACAGGAGGGGCCCTCGCCGAATTTTAGCGTAATGAAATTCTCGTGATTATAAGTGCTCACGCTTTGATAGTTGTGTGTCCACTACAAGCGAAAAAAGCGAGTGGAATAGAGAAGCGTAAGTAGGAGTTGGAATTATCAGCTATCTATAATTAAAGCTCGTGGCTACGCCCGTAAATACGTATTTTTAGTGCTAAATACTAGAGACTTTTTAAAATCTGAAAATCTCGCACGTAATTTATGGACGACCCCTAAGTAATTAAAAAATATTTGAAAAATTAAATTCTACTCTAGACATAATCACATCGCACCCCCTCTTCAAAAGTGACACAACTCAAAAATCACCAGTTTTTGTTTTGATTTGAATTTGCTTAGAATTTTTTTTTAATAATAATTTTCCTGTATATAAAAAGAGAAAAGTATTGACTATACATGGCATTAAAATAATTTAATTAATCACAAAATTATTTAAAATCATACTAAACTATTTTTAATCTCATTTTCTCACAGTTTACATTTTTTGACTTATGTCACTTTTGAAGAGGGGGTGCGACATGTACTTAGTAGGAAATTTAAAATGGGCGTGTTTGCATAATGGCTCCATAATTTACTAGGTACAATGTTTTCGCTAGTCTTCAAGTATTATTTTAAACGTTCTAGATTTAATCGACAAAAAATTCTTTTAAAAAAATATCCTTGATAGTATATAAAATAACGTTCAAAATATTTACCTTTCGGCATTCAACTTTTATAGCCATAAAACACCGGCGCCACAGCCTTTTTCGGAAGATAAGCGGGATTTACTTGTTTCAGAAGGCATATAACACTCCGAAGAGAGTGTCTCCCCCTAACCAACAGTTCCATGCAGAAGTTCAAAGGCAAGCCCCTCGCCTCCTCGTTTTTCACCTTTCAGATTCTTATTAACCCAGGCTTTCCTCTATTTTTTCCTTCGAACCAAACTTGTTGCTAGACATTGCACAATGTACATGTATATACATGACGGACTGGTAGTGCAAAGAGAGACTCCTAAGCTTTAATTTGCACATAATAATCTGAAAAAATAAAATTTTAATAAAAAGATTACTATATGTATTTGAGTTGGTATATAATACATCAATTTCTCACAAAATAGCAAAACATAATTTTTTAGAGCACTCCTTCCTATATATTTCATTCCAATCAAATATCAATCCAATTTTCTATTTTTATTATAAAACCATAAAATATATTGACACCAAATGTAAGCCGCACAAAAATCCCAACAAAAACTGGTAGCATTCGAAAGGTCAACAATTACGAAACCACTTGTTCGGGCAAATCTAAAATTAACGAAAACTCATATAAGTCCTTAATGTGGGTATATTATAGGGTTATATCCTGAACGACATAAAAAGGATCCCAACAAACATTTCTGGTTTCTATCCCACGCCATAACTGAACACGTGCACAAAACTACCAGGATTCGACGCCTATAACCAACCACCGAAGGAAAAAAAATCTTATAAAAGGACACAACAACAAAAAAAAGGACGACTACACAGTGTCGAATCTTAATTGGACTTATATGCTGCGATCATTTTAATGGCCTGTAAAATTTACTGGGTGATCGTAAACCGCTGCGATCTGCACCAACACTATAGATTCACTTTCTAGAAATAACCACCCTGTACTCACGTTAACAGCTTCGTCGATAAGAATCCAAAAAAAAAATCTTTTTTTATTTTTTCCTTTAATTCTTAGGGTTTCTTTAGGGTTGTTTTTTTTAACGAAAAGATAAGGTCTTATATACCCACACGTGTTCAAAGATTTTGAGTGCGCTTAGGACTACTAAATTCAGGGTTTTACCCCCTGAAGAGCTGAACATAGGCCATTTTTTGTTGTTGCAATTTCATGATGGATTGATCGTTTCTGGTCCTTTATGGTGATCGAGTAGATGGAAAACTGTGTCGAATGGTTAACCTACCAGACCCAAACTGTGCTAGTAAGTCATGTGTAAAATATTACGGAATTAGAACGTCGGGGGTGTTTTGCCATGGAAAAAGATATATAGAGTGATTGGTTTAATGACTTTTGTTTTAGGAAGGGGTGCATGAGATTCATTTTTTCGGGATAATTGAGTGGAATTGTGTAAGTGCCGAGGAAAATTATTGGTTTGGAAAGGGTTATTAATCTTTGAGATGTTTATAGGTTATTGGAAAAGTCTAAATGGGTAAACTCATATACATATGTAGGGAGATATTAAGTAAACATCTGAAACAGGTGATGGAACAAGTCCTTTTTGAATATATAGCGGCAATTTCACGATCAACAATGTTATGATTAATGGAATTTTTTATAGGGGTCGTTAAATATTACGTAACGCAGTTTGGTGGGGGCGGTCAAGCAGCACGTTACGTTACATTGTTAGAGTAATTGTTAGACTCCAATATAGTATCGAACTGCTAGAGTTCAACGACCGGACTTTTAAGCTCGAAATAGATAAACACGCGCTTGCGATGCAAGCAATGACATATAATTGTTTGTGTATTCAAATGCGGGGTAACAGGTTGTTGCCTGATCTTCTCGCACACAACGGGAAAGTTGCTCTACTGTAAAGTTCTTCCGCTTTGACGCATCCGGCATGGCCTTAAATCTTCAAACACAAGACCACAAACAAACACATGCACACCAAAGTGACGTGTTGTTAACTTGAATTTTATTATTATGTGTGAAAAAGGAGACGGAACGCAAGCCACGCAACTATCCTTCAGTGAAAACTCATCGTATATTGTGTAAGCATTGCACGCACCGCGCGCAACCCTTTGTTTGAATCGCAACTAGCTCTCTCGGAGACTAAAATTGCCTATGATTTCGAATCTCTTCTAGAAGTACCTAAATTCAACACTTGACGATCGAACCGGACACCGTGAAGCTTGTGATCATCATTTTTGTTGATAGCGGGCCGCACAATAAATACAAACAGAACATCCACGCAAGGGCTCTTAACAAACAGCTGATCAGGTATTGTCCTACCGCATTAACAGTTTTGTTCTCATATCGACCAAAGATTGACTATCGAAGAATATCTGTAAAAACGCAATCTTCAGCACGTTTGAGAGATGTTTGCTAAGATCTGGAGTAAGATGAAAATTGACAACTTCGATGTTTCGACAGAGTATAGGGAGTAAGAAGACAGTCTGCATGATCCAGTAGATCTTATTCAAGCGTGGTATAGCGCTCACGTGCGTTAATAGAAATATCTCTTACAAGTCGAGAAATGCGCGGACAAAGCCTGATGTTCCTGCTCGAGGAGTGCATTGAGATTTGTCTAACTGGATCTGGATATCTTGCTGCCTTTAAAATTGCCCCTTGAATGTTACGTAACGTTAGGGAGAGGGTATAAAGCGAAACGTTACGGCTGGTAACAGGGGGAGATGAATCGCTACCAGTCAACAGGCACCCAGTGGGATTAACACGTTGTTTCCCCCTTCTCCGGCGAAGAGAAGAACGCTGTCTTAAAACAAATTGCTCCATGTAGGGTGGTGATAAGCCGAGAATTTCAAGTTCATACAAACATTGCCTTATTGAAAAATATTCCCTAATTATGAATGAAAATTCATTTGATTCCACAAGAGCATTAAAATCAAAAAGCAAAAATCCTTGAACTTAGTGTGAAGGAAAAAAGTACACGCGGCCGGTAAACGACAGTCAAGCAATTCTTCAGATGTAGCTTCAAGTGTGGCTAACAATCTCAACAAGTTGGAGACCATTGAAAGTCTAAGACAAAAGGTAATCCTAAGGGATTCCATTTGTATTCCAGGCAAGACCCATTAAGTCTAGAGGAAGAAATACTGTGTAAGTCTCACGAGCCCTGTGAAGGAGTATTCCTAGAGAGTAGTATCTGTTGGCCTTCTCAACGAGCCCTGCTGAATCTAACCTTCATTGCAACCAATTGATACTCTAGTATACCATTCAACCCCAGCCCTGTAAGTTCTACCCCAAGGCTGTTTGTCAAAAAGTACAAAGGCGAGTGCGGACGGTAACTAAAACCATCATCCCACCGCTCAAAATGAGCCAGTTGGCAGAAAAAACTAGGAATCAAATCAACAAGGGATTGCCATGATTGTAATCAGAAAGTCACCAACCTCAGCCAGACAGATATACAGGGTTTCCCATTGATAGAAGGGGGGGAGGGCTCACGTACCGGTAAGTGAAGATGCAGGAATAAAGGCGGTACTTCCGATGTCTCACCACTCCGCGAGCCAGCTTTCTTGGAGCACTCCAAGCCTCCAACTGGTTTGGCTTTTTTGCTATTTGCCAGTCGAAGTCGAAGTGTTCCAGAATTTTTTTAACTAGCTCTTAAAGATGTTAAGCACTTCCAGAAAAAAGGACCTTAATGATCTACTTTTTGAATTACAATGAAATAAGTGGAAAAACTGTTGATGGGTGTTTCCACAAAAATCGGGCAACTCTGTGTCCGCGGCACTCCCCGCTTGATATAATTAATATTGTTTTATTTTAAGATTGTTAAGTAACAAATCAAACTATTTTGTATTTATTCCTCAAATTTTGTTTAAAATAATAATACACTATACTCTTGAAATCATATTTAATGACCCCAAACGTCAGTCCCTAGCCATGTCCGTGCACTGAAATTTTGCGTTTGGACATCCATATTTCGGAAAAAAATTAATTTATACTTTAATTTTCTTTACAATTTTCCAATATTAAAGTATTTACAACTAATTTCATCATTTCTTGCAATTTAAAAAAACAATAAATGTGTTTCCTAAGGTCGGAATTAGTGTCCTCAATTTTAATCGTCAGTCCCTAGCCATTAACGGATTTTAAAATTTCGCGGTATTATATGGGTGTAGAGGGAATGTAATTCAGTTGATTTTAAAGAAAATGATGAAATTATCTACAGACTGCACTCCTTTTGCAGCGGCCGTTTTGTAAATAAGTGTAGAGGCGAGATTTGCTGTGCCAAGTAGTGCTGATCCAGTCACTTCGTCAGTCCCTAGCCAAGTAATTTTATAGTTTAATAATAGGAAATTGACATTAATTAATTAATATTTACAAGTGGTTTATCGGCCTTGTTCGGTAGATAGTGTTAGATATCGTAGTATAGTGGTCGAGCAGTATTTTTTTAAAGTTTTACTCAGAATCGTCAGTCCCTAGACCGTCAGTCCCTAGCTGTTAAAGCTGCTAGGGACTGACGAGAGTGGTCAGGGGCAGACGTTCACTTATAGTTATACAGGGTGTATCAGTGAAAATGCCAAAACGCCTGGCTGCGGATTGGTCTTGGATATACGAACAAAAAATCGTATAAGTGGGGGCGGGAGAATCATAACGGTTTAGCCGCTAGGGCCTTTTTGAAACTTTTTTGGTAGAAGTTTACATATTACTCTGTATTTTGGTAACCCTATTAGATATTTTCATGAATAAGGCAGCAATGTACGCAGAATACTCCCACCTTTCTAAAACTGTAAACGTTGAGGTTTCAACCCACCAACGTCCATTGTTAATCATAACAGTCAGTCCCTAGATGCCTAAATTCGCAAAACTCAAAATTTCTCATAAAATTCTACCTTAAGTGACTGGCCCCTTTAGGTATGACAAAACAAATTAATTACGTATTATATCCACTATTAGGAAATGCAATAACATCTTAAATATTATGAAGACAAATTACTTTCAAAAGTCGCCCTAATTTTATGGAAACACCCTGATATATCCAAACGATGAAAAGAATGGCGAAAAGTTGTCGATTTTTGAAAGGAAAACGAAAAAAGATTGGCGAAGCATTCCCATTGCCAAAAATAAAAACATTCGAGACCATCTCGGTCATTCAAGGTACTTCAATGCCCTTGGCCAAGTGCTTGTGTAGCCACGAAATCGCCCCAGGACAACTTTCAGTTCAAATTACAGCCTCTATGAGTTCAAACCTACGCCGTTCGAGCTACGTTCCAACGCCTCATGAAGTATGTTCTTACAGTCCTGCAAGGAATCTTCTACCTAACAACACCAAAGAATCATGACCAAGGGCTGTTTGTATCAAATATCCGAACTCTTGATACCTAGGACCCTTCAGTTTGAATTAGATTTCCATAGTATACGGGCAGGCTATAGGTGATCTATTTTCCCATCTATTCGTGCCGGTCAGCCGCTGAACAATAGTCTTTAGACGCACAATCCCATTACAGCGCTACATTAGACTCGGACAGGGGTGTGTGTCCGGAGCTACACCCATTGCCCAAGGTTTTGAATATATAAAGCTTGGCAAACCTGGGTTTGTTAACTTCGCCAATCGATTTAAAACAGCATAGATTCCAGTGGAAGAAGGTAACTTTACTCACACTATTGTGATTCGAGGTTACTTTGGCCAGAGTGTTACACTAACCAATGAGAGAAAGTACTGGCGACTATCGTTCCTGCCGGCAAGTCTGTAGTGGAAAATAACCTGTCAGTTCTCCCATATCAGGCTGATCCTCAAAAACCCTCTTAAGGAGCAGACACAAGGGCAGGGATCTTTGGGCTACGACCAGAACTCTGAGTCTGAAATAGCACTATAAATCAATCCAAGATGGTGGTTTTTTAAACGTTACAAATTGGACCTATGCCATTAAGGCTATATTGGCTTGTAAAAGATTTTAGGTTAATCAAGGATTCTATCATCACAAATGATCGGAAAACCAACCAAGTTAAACAGGCTAAAGAACTAGCTAGACCCTTTGCCAGTTTCATTGATCAATTTATCATAAAATAGCACTACTATGCAATAAGCTACTGTACTTATTAAGATGTGTAACACACGAACCAACTAACATCCCAAAAAAAATGTTTGCTTTGCAAACCTAACGAAGCACAACATATTTTTTAAACTCCCTTGTTATTTGATAACACTCTTCGGCACAAGATCACAATACAGTGTACAAAAAATAAATATGAAATTCACGGCAGAGATCTTAACTCAATTTTCTTTTCACAAATATTTCTTGACAATCCCCGAATCCTACTTAAGCTTAACATTGTTCATCTCGTCACAGAAGAAGCCATTTAGTGTGCCCAAGGGCTTAAGGTAGCCCAAAATCACTCAACCGAACTGAGGTTGACCCAAACTGAAATAGAATTACTTTAACAAATGTTTGTTTAGAAATCACTCGTTCCAATACAGTATCACACAAGCATTGTACTCTCGATTCGACTATGTACCATGTACAACCCAGGACATCAGAGGCTCTAATTCCTTTTCATAAAAAATGCTTACTTTTTAACATTTTTTGGCCCTAACTATTATCCAAGGAATTTATCTTATCTCGGATTTGACAAAGAGAAATTTCTGGTGGAGATGCAGTAATTCGCATTGTCTGACTACCTTAAGGGACAGGATCAAAATCAAAAAAGTATTGTCAAAGTATTATATAAAATCGTAACTGGGTAGTGCAAAAGAATGATTTTCCAGTAGGACCAAGTGGGTTTTGAATACGAATGAAAGGGAATCAGAAATGGCTTTGTCAGTGTCGCGTATTTACCAAATATTTAGATCGGTCGATAAGATAACAGGAAGGTGTACAAAAATTCACGTCCTTGCTGATGTTGCTAACAAAGCATTTTTACTCTAAGGATATTTATCGCATGTCAATCTTCAAAATATTAATGCTCCGTGTCAATAGATGTGACGGTTGATGGTGTAGAATTACACGCACTCACAGGATCTTCATAAATCTTTTTGCATAGGAGTTTGTGTTTTACTTGGAACTCGGAAAACATCGGCTCTTATCTAAAACAACATAAACCGATCCTATTTTATGGTGATACTAAAGATCATAGTTTAAATTTTTGGTTATCGCGATTTTGAATTAGAGTGTTCGAAAAGTTGAAAGAAATTTTGTGATAAATTTATCCAGTTAGGTGATAAGAAATTTAAAAGAAGAAGTTTTGAGATATTCGATAAGAAATTAGGAGGGCTATTAAAATTGGCTTTGCTTGTTATCAGTTATATCTTTGGATTTTGAAGTAATATTTAGGTTAACACGACTTTTGGATGGATTATGTGAAGGTGCAAGGTTATGAAAATTTGGGAAAAATTATATCATTTCTGTATATTTGTATTTTGGAATCAAAGATGGCGGCCGCTTTTTTTCATTGGTGCTCCCGACATCCAACATGGGCATCATATGAGAGGGCATGACACGTAGAATACAATTATTAGGGTAGTGTAAATCCGAATGCAAAATGGCGGCCAACACAAAATGGCGGAAGACATATATTAGACTAAAAAGCAGAAAATAATAGGCTCAAAAGTAGAAGATATAATTTATTTCAACCAATCAATATAAAAAAATATATTCGTTCATTTACCTTCTTTGTGTATTGTTATTTAAGACAATGTTTTTTTAGGAGTAAACTCAAGTCACGCGACGGAGCTGATACGCGCATTTGTATTTTTTTTATCATTCAGTCAGTTGCGTCAAGTCTTCGGAAGGACTGCTTCATTGAACTGAGGCGGAATATCTTGGATGTTGTAAGGTTTGGATTTTCCCTGGATCTCTTGCTGAGATCTTAGGATTGGCGAAAGCTTGTATTCCGTGTAGCTATTTCTGAATTGATCCCATCTAAAAAAAGTTCGTTTATAAATAGAAGGTTTTGATTGCGGAATAATCTGCCGCCGGTAATATTTTCCAACTCGTGCAACATGTTGGCGTTCAATTAAAAGGTTCAACGACATCTACTCGAGAGTTACTCAGACTTTTTTTAACCTATCCTAACTCCTTTTAACCTCTTTTATCCTTCAAACTAAGATTACTTTTAAAGATTGAACCATGACCTGAATGACATGAGAAACTATAGTACAAACTCAAATTAATGAGTACCTAGATGGATTGTAATCGAGCGGCTGTGAAACCAAGAGGGGTTTCGTGTCCGCCATTTTGGTAGGCTCCACTTTCTCCTCCTGTGCTTGAAATTCTTTTTTTATTCAACAATTTATTGGTAATATGTTGATAAAATGAAAAAAAAAAAAAAAATAGAAAATAGTTTTCTTTGTCTTTCTAAAAGTTTTATCAGACTTTATACAATAAATTGTACTGAGGACCCTGGGTTGGGGCTGCGAAGAGGCCAAACTCAGAGCCTCACACAATAAACCAAAAATTTAAGCAATCCAAATTCACGCAGAACGTCTACCAGGCGGTACGAGGGCCTTCAGAGTAGGGTTGCTAGTCGGGCTGCTGCTACTTAAATCAGTAAATGGTCCGTTCTAATGGCGACGAGTAATATAAAAGTTCCATGGTAAAGTGATAAGCTTTTCAAATTAAGATCTTCCAACGCTGCGAAGAAGAATAACTCACTAAACATACACATTAGGGCAATTAGGTTCGGTTAGGTTTGATATGGCTGAGATGTTGATTTAAGCTCACATACTTAGGCAAAAAAGATAGGCCCATTGTGATGGCAAAGTGATTCCAATTTAAACCTGATGTTAAAGGGTCGCTTTTTCGCTAAAGCATCTAGAGGAAGTAATGAATCTTCTAAGTTTCGGGATACCAATCCTCGAGATTTCCGCAATCGTGCTTAGAAAGGGTTCACCAAGTGTGGTTAGTCTCCTTCTGCTAAGAGATGGGGTGTGAGAGAGGAGATATAGTAGGTACACTTTCCTTCTCGTCCGGACTTTTACAGCTTCTGCAAAAATCGTAAGTCTCAAGACCTAAGCGGATCGTATGCGTCCCTATCAGACAGTGTCTGTTTAGCACTCCCACTATAACTGAGAGGTCTTGTCTTCCGAGGCTCAGTAGTGAAGTGGTCCGCTTGAGATCATAAGCGAGCCAGGTTGATTTGGCCAAAGTGCATTTATTAAGATCTTTCCAATGCTTCTATGCTTGTTGTATTATGTGCTGTTAGCATAGGAGTTTAAAAGTGGCCCATTTTTTCCTTTCCAGGAAGGAGAATGATAGTCTTGCCTTTCCTAGCCAGTATAACGGTTAGTCAAGGGTGCTCCGCAGAGGTGTTGGGGTCGCTGTAGCCACCCGCGCCGGATCAACTGGAGGAAACCTTAGGGGTAATTAGAAGTCATCACCTTCGTCGTTGGTAATAGCAGAAAAGCAAGCAAGAGGGTAAAAATTCCGGATTCTCGGGAGAGATTGTGCCTGGTCTTTGTTGCCTGTTAATCTGCAAATTGGTAGGTACCAAAGTTTATTTATCTGTTCTTTGCGTGTTCACGAGAAGGCAGAGAAGCAAAGGAATTTGCAAAAAACTACTTTTTTTTTAATTTAATAATCTGACTGTTCTCACCTAAATATGGATGTTGAATACCTAAACAAGCGAGAGGTAGCAGTCCAACTATACTCCGAGGAAACTAAGTCTAAGTCCAAAGGGTGAAGAAGAAGGTCTTTCGTTAAGGAGCGCTAGGTTATAGCTCGTCTTTGCCTGCAAGGTCAAATCTTCCGGACGGCGGGAGTCACATTGAGAGAGGCAGGGTAGTGCTAGCTAAACACCGCCTAAGACAGAGATCATTTCTGGGTGAATCAAAGTATAAAAAAACAGGGGTAATGACGGTCGGGATGAGAGGAGACCTCAAAGATACCACCTAATTACATACATCCTCACTTTCCTTCAAATCAGCCCTCTTATCTGGGCGGAGTACTTCTTCAAGCTAGGAGGGGATCTAAAATAAAACCGTCCGGAAAGAGATCCATCTCCTATGCTATGCCATGAAATCCATATCCTATGCTATCCTGAAAACATCAGTTTGACGACAACAATACAACCCAGAACTGAATTGATCCACCTTACTTATTTAATTAGTCAATTATATCTCACAAATAATTATCTCACATAACAGAAACCACAAAAAATGAAATTACTGCCTACCTGACGTAAATAACTGCCTACCTGACACAAGCAACAAGCGAAAATGCATTGGAGGGATCTTAGTAAATGCACTGGGGCCAAATTAACCTATCTTATGATCTCAGGCGGACCACTTCACTACTGAACCTCTCAGTTATAGTGAGAGTGCTGACCGGATTTTTGCGGAAGTTATGAGAATCCGTACGAGGAGGAGAGTATACTACATCTCCTCTGTCACTGCCCAGCCATAAGCAGATGGAGACTAACCACATTTGGTAAGCCCTTTGTAATGGTGTTTCGTCGGGTTGTTCTCTAACCTCCTTTTTTAAGGGAGGGTTGCCGGGGGCTCTCGAGTTGTCCAGGGTCGTGTGAGAAAACACCTTCTTACAAAATAAAATTTCTTTATTTATTCAAAATATTCCTTATGTACTAACAATTTAGGTCTCTTAAATCTAAGTAAATGCTTACAATCTCTAGATACATGTTTACATATGGTAAGTATATCTACATAGCTAACTACGGGCTATAGTGCTAGTATATTACTAAGCAGCTATCTACTCACTACGATAGATTTACATGTGCGTAAGCTGGGGTCAATGGTCTGGCAGGATGTGCGTGTGTGTGTGTGAGTGTGTGTGTGTCGATATGTGGTCGGTCTTGTATGCGGTCGGTAAGTGTTATGTCTGTAGTCTAACCGTGCCGGATCGTACACCACGACACGGTATAGGAATAGCTCCTTTGGCACATAGTCGGATCGTACACCACGACAAGGCCTCGGCAACATTCCTCTGGTAATGTGTATTTGTGTGTAATGTGTATAGTGTAATAAGTGATCGTACACCACGACACGGTCTAGGACCGGAGAAGGTGACCTCTCCGGAATGAGCCTGATTAAAGACTGCATTTTAGTCTGGTGAAGCCGTTTATTTTATAGCCGTGAAACTGTCAAGAGATAATCGCCGAGCCTGCTGGGTGAATATTTTATTTTCCTAAAGCTTACTTAAGAGAATTTCCCCGCCTG
Organism: Thereva unica; assembly: GCA_949987705.1. Lineage (NCBI taxonomy): Eukaryota > Metazoa > Arthropoda > Insecta > Diptera > Therevidae > Thereva > Thereva unica. The sequence goes on from OX465282.1 coordinate 7,653,326, forward strand.
CTGAGTGAATATTTTTCCTTATGTTCGTGGAGTGAAATTCTTAGTAACGAAACGTGGTTCGTTACACCTTTCTAAGCACGCTTGCGGAAATCTCGAAGATTGGGATCCCACAACTTAGAAGATCCATTACTTCCTCGAGATGGTTTAGCGAAGAAACGACACTTTAACATCAGGTTTAAAATATACATATCTAGCCTATCCTTTGGGCCAAAGTGTGGAGCTTAAACCAACAGCTCAGCCAAATCTAACCTAACCTTACCTAGTGTTTGCACCATATCTGACTGTATTTTGGTTTTGCTAGGAACATTTAAAAAAAAACTAAATTATTAAGTTTTTTTTTCACAACAAATTTCCTTGGATCATGATCATATTTTTTTCAACCCACTTACATATACTTGTATTTCCTCGCCTACTTCGTCCCAAAAAAGCAAAAGCATAGGTATAGAGATTTGCTTGGCCTTGAGGGACCTCTTGATATACTTGTTATTCCTTTTTTCGAAGAGTGGTGAGAAGCTGTCATCAGTCGAGCCTAAAAAACACTTTCTGCTTATCTTGCATTTTTCCTGCTTGACCGACTTTCGTCTTTGTATCACGGGGCTAGGTAAGCTATCTAGCTGGTATTTCTTCTAGTATTTCTTTGCTTTTCTATGATTCTTTGGATTCGACGATCTGGTGGATGGTCTTCTGCGTTATTTACATCTATCTCGACACACCCTCCGACCTCGTCATCTAGTCCAGGCTGTTCTCCAGTGTTAGCTGCACCTCGGCCACTGCTTCCAGGACAGCCCTCAGTCTTTAATTCTATATGTCTCTAACTAGCACGTGGTCGTTGTTAGACCCTTCTTAATATGCTTGTCTAAATTGTTTGCATCGTTTTGAGGAGAAAGGAAAAGAGGATGATGGGTCAATTTAATTTTGCTTCCATATATGATCTTCTTCCGCTTCTCTCCAGCTCCTTGGAATATGAGCCAATGTAAACTATTCCGGGACATAGTAAAAGAATTGGTAGGATTTCTCCCAAACCCCTCTAAAGAAGAGTGGCGAAGATTTGGTCTTTCCCAGCAGCCTTGAATGGCTTGACGATCCAAAGAGCTCATCTTATCTTATCTGCAGCAAAAATCCTGCTTGCAAGGCCTTTTTTCCTACTGTTGGACTACTGGGCAGAAAATACCAGCGATGTAAGGCTATTTCTGTGTGAGTTACCAGAGAACACGAGAAATGATACCTTGGTATCCCTGGTATTCTGCGTAAAAGGTATTTCAGGAGTCTTGAGTGAGGCAATGCTATTTGACTAATCCTTAGACAAGACTTTAAGCAGCCTGATGGGGTTGAAAGCTTGTCTATTTCTTGACGGAAGGCTGAAACTCGTTTGAACCTTCTCAACTCTTTGAGGTAATCCCTTCTTATAGCATTCCCAGTTACCCGAGACCTTACCTCTGTAAATAATTTTCTAACTTCTCTCCTTTTACTGCAAAGAGATCAATGTTCCGCCAAGTAACCCTTCGATTGCTGCTTCATGGTTTCATAGAACAGTTGTTTTCAAAGGCTGTCATGATCGCTTCCTGCAGATTAATGCAGATCGGCCTTAGTAATGGGGCTATTACCTATGCGGCTGGCTTTTGCTCTGAAAGCTGTGCATGAAGCCTCCAGTTAGTCTACCGAGGAACCCTACTAAATGGTTATAAGACATTGCAGAAGCTCCCAGGTTAAATCGAATATGTATGTGATTAAACATTGAGGTCGGTTGTATCGTGCCACTTCAGTATTGTTGAACTTATGAATAAGTAGGATAAGTCAAGTATGTCTTGCCTAATCACGTTAAGAAAGGTAGGTTCGTATAGGCTGATAAAATTCTTGTGAGACACTTTGACAAAAAATTCCATTCGTGTCTATTGTCTTCAAAGTTATTTACCTTTACAATTGTACTACAAGTACTAAAACGGAAGTTGTTGGTTTCTTAGCCGCCAAAACTTTCTAAAAGTCTCCTATTGATTCATTGTCTCTTGAAGTTATTCATACATTTTATTGTACGAGAAGTCCTTTTTGATAATAGCCAAGGTAATAGCCAAGTACCTCCTTCAAAATTCATTCATTCTGTGTAGGAGGTCCTTTTGAAAATTACGAAATTACAAATGGCAAGTAAAAATCAGTCATGCGCATCTCCTGTGATCTCTAGTCAACGAACGTGGGCAACTACGCATCCATTCAAAGTACTTAAAAATCTCATTCAATGGGCATTTTGATGTCCTTTTAACAAGGAACAGGAAATGGCTGAAAGGAATCTTTCCTGACTGAGAGAAATTCGTTTTTATGGCGTAAATAGCGCAACAAGAGATTTTTCTTTTCAAGGATGGATTTTTTTGTTTGTAAAAAGATTTTAGTGGCGGAGTAGCTGGGTATACTGAGGAGATATTGGAATATTGTTTTATTGAAGATATTCGCTTCGATATTTTTAATCATGACATTGTATTTCGAATAGTATGAAATAAATTTTTGGATGATATGAAAAATATAGTCTAAAATGATCTAGGATGGTCTTCTAAGGATATTCTTTTATGTGTTTCGGCAAAACTGTTCAGACAATAAAATTTTAATACAATCGCTCTTTTCTTATACTCAAGCCATTTCTAAATGGCTCATCAATTATTATTTTTTTGTAAATTTCAACAATACAAGGATAAAAGTTACAAAAAAAAAAAAGAATCATTGAAGCAAACACAAAAATAAAATAACAATTTCGTAAAAATTTGCTACCAAAATTAAATTCGTCCTGGCACCTTTAGAAAACGTTAAGTGACAAAGCATTTAACAGAAGATCACCTTCAAAATGGCTCATAAAAAGCAATAATGTCAACCATTAGAGGACAATAAGAAAACTCTGACTTACCTCTCAGGATCTTAAGGATAAAAATTGGTGACAATGGACACCTCTTAATAACCGAAGAATGGGAGTCTATTGAACTTGAAATTGATTTTTGATTATTGTTCATTTCACCATTCTTCAACGTTTTTGGACTCTTTTCATTGAAGTAGCTTACTCCATTCAGGACGGTGTTATGGTCTAAAAACGTTTGAATGATTTACCTTTGCGCTGCGCGTTAAATGTTTAAGTATAATAGATTGGAGAAGGTTCAAATGTGTTATGGTTCTTTTTATCTTGAAAAATTGACTGTTAGTGTATAAAAGTAGGTGGAATTGAAGAAAAGTGTATGGAACATCTGCTAGTTTTAAAATTACTTTGTAGCAAATGGAATAATACAACAGTGTATCAGTGACAAGGCAACTGCTTTAAGATTAAATAGATTTTAGCTTTGTAATGGCTATGAAAGGCACAAGATGTTTTTTTAGGTCTTATTTCAAAATTTTTAATAATCAAAACACATAGGTACTTCATTTGCTATATAAAACATATACAATCTGTTTTTTTATTATACCTTCCTATTGGTTCATCATCTATGGAAGACTACCAAATGATGGTCAAAATAAAGCAACGACAGATTGGTAAGTTTGATTAGAAAATATAGACTTATTTAGCAAGTTATTGGCTGATGTGACTGCAACTCGCAGCTTTTGAAAGTGTTTTATTTCAAAACACTTAAAGTGTTTTATTGCGACGTCACCCATTTAATTAACATTGTAGACATTTTTTAAACACATTTAAGTATTTTAAAAGTGGGCGTAGCGACGTCACAATAAAACACTTAAAGTGTTTTGAAATAAAACACCTTTAAAAGTGCAGATTTCCAATGGTACTCATACAGAATGAACCCTAAATGTTACTAATTAACAACACTGTATTAACGAAGCACAGAAAAAAACTCAATAACCATTATTAGCAAATGGCGAAATCCGAGAAACGTCATCATAGTTTGTTTATAGAAGGTTAATTAAGATATACTGAAATTTGATGATAAGCCAGAGTAGAATCAGCAATGCTATAAAAACATCTCTTTCTGGTTAAGAGGAATAGGGTCGCCAGTGGTCATCCTTCGATCATACCATTTGCAGAGGTTAGGTTAGGTTAGGTTTAGGGCAGCTCCAGTGCGACCTGAGGCCTACTCAACGCTAGGGCGTGTCGTTTTGATGCTACAAGCTCGTGTATCTAAAGTTCGGTGCTTGTTTGGTCGGCTGTGGTGGAAGCCTTAAGCCATCCTGCGGAGTTTAGGAGGCTGATCAGTAATCTGACCTCTAATTTGGAGATCTCCTACAAGTCTTCCACAACGTAACTGCCTAGCGTTCGCTGCTTGGCTTTACACAGGAAGTGAATAAGTGTGTGTTCTGCTTTCAGCGGCTACGGGAATGGATTTTGTATGGGATACCCAGCTTGACGTCGTCATAGAAATAGTAAAAGTCTCCTTTCAACCTTTGCCACGCTAGCAACAGGTGGTAGTCACGTTTTAAACCCGGGTATTGGGCTGCCGACCATCTCGGGCTCCGAGCTTCGAACAGAGACCCTTTGCATGGCTAGGTAGTCTAGAGAGAGAGGTTAACTAGGTAGTCTAGAGAGTCTTGACAGACCAGGCAGACAGATCAGACAGAGAAATCAGATAGGCAGACCAGACGAGAGAGCAGATAGACAGACCAGACAGACAGACTAGTTAGACCAGTCAGACAGGCAGACCCGACAGACCAACTAGCCTAGCCGTGTAGTTGCATTAATTTGTATACGAAACATTATAAATTATATTAAAGCTCTCAGGTGGACAGCTATACAGGCAACCAACTACATACCTGGGCAGGTAGGTTGGTCTGCCTAGTCGACTATTCCAGCATTAAAGCCCACCCAATACACATTACAGACAAGCTTAACTAGTTTTACATGTGTGGCGCAAAGGTACACAAAAAAACTCAGCAAACCGCAAAGGGTTCCCAAGACACAAACCGCAAAAGCTTCAGCCCAAAACACAAACAAAAAGCTTGAATGCGCAATAATATGAAATAGGTGGCTCGGACCAAAGGTGAGACGCGGTACTCCTAGCAGAGAGCGGCAAAAGGTTCAACACTTTGATAAATTCCTTCTGAATTGATTCTATCCTTTTGCTACTTATGGGAAATATGGGATCACAGATAGGACATGCTTATTCCAGGATAGTCCGGACTAGAGTACAGAATATTGATATGGAAATTGTCGAATTCTTTAGCTCTTCTCTTTATAAAGCCAATAGGTTTGTTGGCTCTGGCTGCTTTATTGGACGACACCAAGATCGACAATTTGATCGACTTCAATCAACACCGTGTCGCTTAGACGATGATAATACTCCTGTGTATTATGTTTGCGAGAGAAGGTAATTGCTTGACATTTGTTGATGTTAAGATGCAGTTACAAGACTAGTGCACCACTAATAAATTCGGTGCACCAGTCTTTTAATGGTGCACCAGTCTTGTAATGCATTGAAATTCATCTGAATAAAGTCAGTTTGGGACTTGATAACACTGTATATTTTGAGATCGCCCGCATAAAAGAGATGCGGAATATTCTCTAATTTCTTAGAGAGGTCAGAGATGAATTTACTAGCTGTGAAGTTTAAAATTCTTTTTTCTATGGGGTTATGCCAGATTAGCATTGGAGGTGGTGCAGATAGGGCCCTACTGCATCATGTAGAATCCGCGTGCATTGCCCCAATAAGGCCCACATGAGGCATGTAACGGCTTGCCTCATTCGGGCCTTGAGGAAAAATTATGAATGTCTGATCCCTCGCGGGTGCCGAAAGCTTTATATTTTTAAACGCGAGTGTCATTTTACCGTCGTGGTCTCCCAACTGAGTACTAATTACCTCGAATGCTGCTTGACCTCTGTAATTGAATCAGAACCAGCTTATTGAGTATATAAAATGATAACCCTAAGCTTTAACTTTAGTCGTACAAAGCTTTAGTTTTTGTTATTGCATTGTTTCATATTTCATGCAATTATGTTGGTGACTTTGAACACCAACATAATTGCATGAAATATGAAGCAATGCAACAACAAAAACTAAAGCTTTGTACGACTAAGGCTGGTCGTCCACTGGAAGCGTATTCGAGCGGCTTCGCGCTTCGGCCATACAAATGAGTCGCTTGTAGCCGCTCATATGTATGGCCGTAGCGCGAAGCCGCTCGAATACGCTTCCAGTGGACGACCAGCCTAAAACTAAAGCTTAAGGGTATTACTATAAAGCTTTTTAGAAAGTGCGGCAGATGTTGGGATTGCCATATTTGATTTGTAATGAGGCTGCCTCATAGGCCTCTTATGAGAAACTTATAAGGCATACCTCGCTTCAGTATCGCTTATTTTTTAGTCTGGTGCACATGAGGAAGGCCCTCTTTCGGCAATGTTTTTCATTTGCCACATGAGGCTCACACGTTGTATGAGGCAACCCCATTTTTAAATCCTGGTCAAGAGGAGTTTAAAATCTCAGGCTTTACAATTAAAAGTTTTTAATATGTATCTCTAATATAATATATTTAGTTTTCGTATGAAAGGCTTGCTTGTGTGCGGCACTTTGACCGCATTCCTTCTTCGCCAGCAACCCAGACGGCCCTCCCACATTCTGAGTTATTAGGTGTACATGAAATATTTTGGGTGTGGATTGTTCCACTAAATCCGTTAGTGCGTAGGCCCTTTTCCTTTAATCCCCGCGGTCGCCGCCGCTCTTACTTGAACAGCAACATATGTAAATCTTGTGAAAAAAATAAGAATCACTAGGATCTGGTTAGCCGGCTCATCTAGCTCGTAAGAGCGAATTAGAACATGATTGGAAAGTCTGCTGTGGTAAGATCTTTGAGAAGTGACAGCGAGGGAGAGCTGGTCTCTGCTACAAGGATGGCGTAGATAAGGACGCCAGAGCTTAGGGTTGTCAAATAGGATGACATCAGTTCTGATTCCGGGCCGGTGAAGAGGACAGTTGCAAGAGGTAAGGACTGGACCTTGGTTGTAAGGTCGCTAAAGAAGAAGAATGTAATCAAATATGGTTTCGTAGGTTTTTGTAAAATTCAGTTCAGGTTTCTCATAAAATGATGGATGTTTATTTTTATCAGAAGCAGAAGAGTGTGCGGGATAACTTCCAGCAAACATGAATTACTGACGGCAAACACGAAGGCTGTACGTTAAATGTCTTTGTCTCCATCACGAAGTGTAGTCTAAGCAAAGGAATCGTACTCCGGGTATAGGTCATCTTCTTGTCTTGATCGCTCTCAAGCTGCTCATATGTATAAGATACATTTCAAACTTGGCGGAGTCGGGGTTTCAGCATTGGTGAAACTCCATACTATATTTGAGATTTTTAGGCTCAAGAGGGAATAATAAGTAAGAGTACGGTTCCTTCATTGTTAGAGTTCACTAATGAAAGTTGAGTATATCACTCCAAGTTTCTCGATATAAAATAAAGTGGCTTTTGTATAATAGTAACAATATAGAAGTAAATTATCAAATCAAGCTAATTTTATAGGTCATGGCGGTGTCACTAACCGGTGCTATTTATTGTCGTACCTTTTATAGCTCTAAAAATCACATAACAACTTTGACCTAACCTAATCATATCTTGTGAGTAGCTCAGTGAAGATTTAATTTATGAACATCTCCCAAGCCAATTTTGCACTGAATTTCCGTGATTAAGAGACACTTACAAAACAAAGTATTCCTTTTACACCAACGACGCGTTCCGATTTCAATTAAAAATACCAACCTATATTAGCACTGTTTTTTTTTGCTTCTAAACCTTTACAGGCCTAATTAAAATTCCATAACCACATTTAAAAAATCACGGTAATTTATAGGTTTCGATATCAATTACCCGATTTGTAGCAAAGTGCAGCCGAGAATCCTGCTCTTCTGGATCATACATGGCCTAATTGGATTCACTGAGCGCTATTCAAAGAATTTAACTTAATTATTTGACTGTCATTTCTGGTTTTTATTGCAGCGATTCCACATTTTTTGCCGAGAGACTTCTGCAATTATTTGATTTGCCTGACATTTTAAACGGCGCAAAGCAGACGCACGCCATAAACGCATGTATGGCCTGAAACCGATCCGCCATGAAGTAGAAGGTGGACAGATTATGACCATTTCTGTGTGGGATAAAGTGCATAACACCTTCGTCGTTATTTCAATTAAAAAATTGTTCTTTTTTGCCATATTAAAAAATTTAAGTGGAGTAAGTATTTTGTAATTGATCGTTACCATACCAAAAAGTGATCTATTGAAAGGAGCAATTTTTCGACACCGGCCCCGACACAATTGGTCACCATTTCCTGGATCACAATATTAAAGGCGGTCCAACCGACAAAGCATCTTAGCTAAACATCAACCACCTGGCTACGTGATTGCCAAAAGGAGTCAACAACAAGAGAATTAGCGAAACGACTACAAATTTCGGTAGACAAAGGAGGTGATAGTTACGGCATGATCAAAGCGGTTAACTTGCCCTTTGTGAGGAGGGACTCTTCCTTTTGATGTGATGACTCGTAAATTTTCGTCCTGTGGGTGCTTATTGTATAATGACGCATCTCCGCCTTTAGATCCTTCCGCGATGATGCCAGGTCTTATTAGGTGTAGATATTAGGCGAGGAGAGATTGTCATTAGCACGTGTGGTGTTACATAGGAATTCGATATTTTTGTGGGGTCTTTGTCGGTGGATTTTTTTGATGTGGTATCTTGGGTGGTATGATGTTTGTGGTTTTTCGTCTTCTATTATTTTTATGCAGGATTCGCCAATTGTTGCTAGTAAGAAAATAGTGGAACTTTAACAAAATTTACAAAAATTATTGTTAATATTAGACCAGATTATTTTTGATATAGACCAGATTCTAAAAGGTAGTGAGCTTGCAAATCAAAATGTTCCATTCGATTTGAGTGATATTACATAGGTCCTAATCTAGAAAATGTTTAATTCTGTTAAGCAAGGCATACTGAGCCAAAATCAATTGGAAATCTATTTGGAATGGTTTTGTTCAATTTAAATAAATCAACTTTCTAGAGCTATAACAACAAGATTCGAATTGTCTGAAAACAACATATTGTCAAGTTTCTATTTCTTAACTTGCAGTCACCAAGAAATGAATATGGACGGCCTATAAGAAGAATAAATACCATCTCATAAGGTCTGGATATGGTAACATCTATAAATGAAAATTAATGATTGGATTAGATTTTACAATAATCAAAATTGTATGAAGAATATAGTTTCAAGAATAAATAAATAATTTTGCTCATTCATAAAAAAATCGTCAGGGGGCGAACGGCTAACAAAGACCTGGGAAGGTGGTGGGACCCAATTTGTTTGTCACTTCTACCAAAACCCGAGAAGAGTCACTGCAGACGAACAACCAGCTGATCTGTTAGCGAGTGTTAATCCCACCTCCACGGTGCCCCTGGGGTACTTCTTCGGAAGGAGCTAACGAGAGACGATTGAATGGCGAGTTCTCTGCGCCACAAAACGGAGTTTTAAGTTGATTGTGCCGAGGGTTAGAAACCCGTTCGCATAACAAACATCATTTCTACGAATCGGCAAACAATGCCTTAGAACCGGATGGACAACGGGACGACGACCTTTACTTTTCGAACCAGAACACGAATTGGAATATTGCTTGCTGATGGACGGCTGGATGGAGTCCTCAAGGACATGAATCGTTATAAAATCAAGAACATGGGAAATATGTCTGCCCAAACGGTGAGTTCTTTTTCTTCTGGCAACATGAAACTAGGAGTAGGAGTGGCGTTGGCATAACACTCACCAAAAAAGCCAGGTCCAGCCTCATTAGCTGGTCGCCAGTTTCTGAAAGGATTGCTACTGTGCGCCTGCGTACCAGACTGGGAAGCACTACGGTAGTCCAATGCTACATTCCAACTGAAGACGTAGATGATGACATCAAAGACGAGTTCTATATGCGACTGAATGAGGTGTTTGGCTCTATACCAAGGGGAGACATCATTGATTTAATGGGCTACTTAAACGCACAGATCGACCGTGACAACACCGGCCTTGAACAAACAATTGGAAATCAAGGCCTAAGTCAGATTACCAATAGCAATGATGAGCTTTTCGTTGATTTTTGTAGCTACTCAAGGTAGGTGGAACTTACTTTTGTCATAAGATGATACACAAGGAGACTTGGGTATTGTCTGATGGTAGAACGAGAAATCATATAGATCAAGTGGCAGAGGAAACGAGCATCGGTTATGTCCACAGAAACCAGCAACACAACAGGATTTTGGACAAAACCTGGAAATAAATAGAACACAGAAGAGTCTACAAGGGACCCTGACTGTTTTGGTGTGACAAATAATACATATCCCAAAAGTCCATAAAGCCAACTGACCGGCTACTCAAGTTACGGAGAGTCAAAGGTCACGAAAATCAATTTTTCAGAAATATTCATACTGTAGTTTTGCAAAATGCACTGAAATTAAATTTTCGTGACCTTTGACCCTCCATAATCACGCGGATTGTGTTAAACACTCAGAGCAAAGAGAAGAAATTTCTTCTGCTCTGACTTAATCTTCTTGTTACTAGCCTGGAATATTGGATCCTAGATCGGTCATGCATATTCCAAGATTCGGCGGACTAGCATAGTGTTTTAGTGACACGAGCATTGCTAAATTCTTTGGCCCTTCTCTTTATAAAGACTAGAAGTTTGTTGGCTCTGGCAGTAATATTATTACAGTGCAAATTGAAATTTAGTTGATTGTTTAGAACACGAGACGGTCGAGTGGCTTGTCGTTGAGATGATAGTACTGCATCTGTATGTTTCTTTTGCAATTATTGGTAGTGCACCAATCTGGTAACGTATTCAATTTTGCCTGAAGGTAGGTTACGTCGTCTAATTCTATATATTTTGAGGTCGTCAGCATAGAACATATATTGTATGGTCTTTAGTTTTTTAGAAAGATCTGAAATGAATACATTATGTAAGATTGGGCCTAGAAGGCTGGCCTGAGGGACTCCAGAAGTTATTTTGATTTCTTATGACAGAAAACCTTGAAATTTGACAACTTGTGCCCTTCGGTTTAGGTACGATCTAATCTAACTCTGCCGTCGTCTGGTCCCAAGTCCAGGGTGTGAAAGGAGGAGGGTGGTCGATCTGCCGATTTGACCAGAATCGGAAAACCGAAGAACTACGCTTTTTCAAAACGGAGATTGCTTAAGACGGTCATTCGTCAACAGATATGGATATATAATCTATAAGCGCTGAAGTATAAGCAAACGTATTAATTGGTTCAGTGGATAAAGATTTAGGGCCAACAATTTCTGTGAATTTGTCCGCAAACATGTTACAAATTTCTTCGGGTTTGAGGAGTGGTTTCAACCGTTGGTCATTGTTACCGGGCGTCCGTATTAACGTTGGGCGTGTTTTTAATCATATTAATCAATTTATTTCTCTGATTACAAAGAGCTCGTAGGCATATATTTGTCAATTATGTTGAAGATAGCAGTATAGAAACATGATACTATCTCGTCAACATCATTATCCAATTGCCTATTTTCCCAGTCAACCTGGGATAATTCGAAGTCAATGCTGTCGAAGTTTGCCCTCTTGTATTCATAGATGCTAATCAATAAGTATGTCGAGCAGTTAGGGCCAAGAGGTATCATAGCAGGTAAAACTAAAAATAATTCTAGGTAAATAGAGATGCTAGTAAGTCGCTTTTTGATATGCTTTCTTCTATCACCTCTTCCCTGTACATGTCTCTTTCTAGAGACACCGATGACAACTTACAAGTTGAAGCTACTCAACCTTACAGCAACTCGTGAAGGATTGACTGGAAGAGGTTTGGTCAGGTCATGAGAGCAAGACTCTCTAGAGAGCGCCCACTAGAAAGGGTAGAGCTTATGGAATGAAGATCTGTCGAAATTTAGAAAGTTAACACGAATGATCTTCAATAGCTACGCTCTTGGCAGCCTTTCAAAAACTGCATAAAAAAGCCCAAATTCGAGCATTGCCAATCTATCGAATGATTAGGGGACCCTGATTGACTATGCATTATCCACTCCAAAGAATACTCCAGTCCCTCAAAAAGGGCAATGGAGCTTGGATTGAATCGCAGACGGAGTCTATAGAGCTGAGCTACCAATGACGTATGAATACTAGTCAATCGGTAGATTTTACTTTACTGTACCCAGCTCAATATGCATAACTCAGAGGTATGTTTATAAAGTCAGCTTTGGAAACTGGAAGCTGGTGGAATTAAAATTGACACAAAAATTCATCAACAAGACGTACACAAAACTTTTTTTTTCTTAAATACAATTTTTAATATGCTTCTAGACGCATAGTTTACAGACTCTTCCGAGATATAATTCCGAAGTAAATTTTTGGTAAGTATTTTTCCCATTACAACAAATAACCCCACATTAACACAAATAAACACAACACAAAAATATTGTTCCTAACCAAATATTGATTTCAAGCTAATTTTCCACCAAAAACAAAATACTCTAGTTCTCTCTCGAAATCCTTAAAATCCACTTATAAAAATACTAAAGAAACATCAATTTTCAAAACGAGCGCGAAAAATTTAGCGTCCAAATCACGATTTCTTGCCTTAACACCTGGAAAACTAACATCACATTCAATATCATAGATTTGGAACGAATCGGTTTTCCGCATCGAGCTCGAACTTTTCAAAAGAATCCTTAAAAATATCCGTTTTTAGTCCATCATGAATCAAGGGATTTTGTACTAAAAAGGTCAAAGAAAAAAGGATCAGAGCAAATCCGTAACGGAGCGGACCGTATCAAATTAGGATTCGTACAGAAAATCATTTTTGCTTTACATTCGAGCAAAAGGAGACTGGAAGTTTTGTGTATAAGAAAAAGGTCCTGTCCTGGTGGATATGCGTAGCTAATTTTGGGATATGGTTTTGAATTTTTCATTGTGATTAGTGGGAGTTTCTTTTTTTGAAAGTGAATAATGATAAAAATGAATTTTTCTTCAAAAATGTGCGGCGTTTTTTCTTGTAACTAAAAGAAACTGTTGGAGTATGGACTGAATAATTTAAAAAAAAAAATTAAGTAAAAATTCTAATTTAATGCCAGTCATGTCGTACCCGACATCGTGCAATATCTAGTAGTTCGCTGGGTTCGAAGAAAGGAAGAGGACAGGATAGATTAATAAGAGTTTCGATGGTGCTAAAGGGGTAGTTGATAGACCTTGCCTTTAAACTCCTGGATGTTGTATGAGTTTAAACCAAAGAGAAGAAACTTACACAAAGCCCAATGCTTGAACATCAATTCCTGTAAAACAGGAGGATTTTGTGAGTTGAGAATTCTTTTCTAATATTTTCGAAAATCATTAGGCGACTATTGCCTACGTTTTGCATAGAGATCTCGCGCTCCCTTCTAATTCACGGTAAAGCTCAATATCAGACGAAAGCAAAATGTGCCATGAAAAGGCAGACGTCTTGGCCAAATCGGGTTCTTTCACAGTTTTCTTCGGCCCGGAACCGGCTATTAGGACATCTACCAGGTTGGTGAAAGGAGCCATAGGACATTGCAGTTGATGGCATACTTCGAGCCACTATAAGTACAGACCTAGCCTGGAGAGCTCCAAGCAGTTTCTTATTGAAGCAATGAAGCAGCTAATGTAACAGTAGGAATGATTTTTTGGCAAAAGGGGAGCCCTAAGCAAATTTGTGGCGTGGGGCCAGTCCATCGCAGAGGAGGTGGGACGAAAGTACTAAGTGCTGATGGACCAATTGGCTTATATTCAGACTCACGTGGTGAAATTGGTTATGAAAGATCATGTGGAAGTGAGTTAATATCTTACGAATATTCGATTAAGGATACTCAGATCCATCGCGACGTACTTGCTACGAAATCCACAACAAAACCAAAGGCTATTACATTAAATCGGAGTACATACATATATTCACTGTTCGTCGACTCAAAATAGCTGTCCAGAGTGTCACTCCAGCTACGACTCGGCACTTTGTTACCGTATGCAATAAATAACAAAAAAATGACATGCAGCCAAATGTAAGCTCATAGAAACTACTGGAAGATGTCTTAGCTGTCTTTCCAGGCAACACTTAACTCTTAACTAGCGGATGCTCCAGGTGTCGCATATGCCATGGTAAACACCATATCCTTTCATAATGACAACAAACAGGAAAGAGTTGAATCACTGGAGTCAAATGAGCCATTTTTTGTGTAGGAGAAGCGATCGCAAGTCAGTTACCTACCACACCAAAGCTACTCTCAGTGGATGCTGCTAAAATGTGCATTGCTATCAACGGCGTAGGTAGTTGGTCGCTCTGAGCATTGTAAACACCACACCTTAAGATGCCTCATCGACATAGGATTAGAGTTATCCTTTATTACATACCCATGTAAGCTGCTAGGCGCTAAGGCAGCCTATACAACCACAACAATCAGAGGCTTGGACACGAGCCAAGCGGCCATCGCATACCAACAATAAGTAACAGATGAACTCTTGGTGCTCAACAAAGACAGTATTAAAAAGGGAATGGAAACAACTACCATTGGCATGGAGCTACCACTTTTTGGAAACCAGAAAGCATCGATGCTCAACACCTATCAAAACGATGTTTGGTGGGATCATAATGGGATCAGCTAAATCAATCTCCACGGAGCAATTATCAGCTCGAACGGTTCTGGGAAATGAAAGAAGTACGTACAAAACGGATACAGAGCAACGAAGATGAAATCTGCAAACATATTTATGCTGATATACCTAGGTACATTTACGCAAACCAAAGGGAAGATATGAGATCAGACGAGTCAACTACCAATTGCCAGATAAAGAGTCTAGCTATCAAGCCCTTACACGATTCCAATCACTCCATCAATGTTCTTTAGAAGCTCATAGCTTGCAAAAGACTTCAAAAGGTTCTTTCCTATCAGAAAATTCCAACTGGGCATCTTATCCGGAACTCCTTGTAGTCTAAGAAAAAATTTTAACCCGGTTAAACTGAGTTTAAATTGCTGCTGAGCAAATGGAACATTGCTTCTTTCTTCCAAAACCGATAAAAGTAACACTCGGACCTTCATCCTTGAAGCTACAATTATTCCTGTAAACTATCTCACGCACTACACGGTTACTTTACTACCAGTGTCTAATAAACCCTGAAACTCGTGTTCGCCAATCGTTACTTTTAATAAGGCAACGTTCACCATATTGACTTCCTGCCTTTTCCCAGATTCTTTCGGCTTCGAGGAATTGCTCCTTATATGTCCAAAATCAACGCAGCGAAAGAACCTGGAACCTATTTCATGATGCGGGCTATATTTTGAACTTGAGAGAGGGCATCTCTGGGACCTTTGAAGTCGATTGGTTTTTCATGGTCTCGTACGCTTTAGCTTATTTTGGAAGTCCGCAATAGTGGTGGCCTCATACAAAAGAGCCTTGTTGAGACTACTGTCTGGTATCCCACCGATGATATATGCTCCTAGTTTCTTAATGGCATAGACATACTCACGGAACGTTTCCTGTGGTAGTTTCCGTCTCTCTTCTAACGCCTTGTGTATATCCAATGCCGTAGTTACTGGACCAAACTCCGTCTTTAGCTCCTGAAATTTATCTCAGCTAACGCAGTCTTAGTCGCTTTCCACCGCTAGACGAGCACCTCCTCTCAAAAACTTTTTGGCATACAAGTACTTTTGGATGGAATTACATTGACACGTTGATGCGACCTGGTCAAAATCTCCTCAATGTTCCTAAAAGAAAAACTGTGCACTCCCGTTGTCATTTTCGAATCTTCTAGAATTCTCTTTTCGGATTTTTCTTTTATTTTATTTTCCTCGCGCGGTAAATCAATTTTTCTTCCTGCTGTTCCTGCCAATTCTTTCCTCTTCCACTTCCTCTATATCTGTACCACTATTTTACTCGCTCTCCTGAAGCAGCGGCTTTTTCAGTTATTATAACATTTATCATAATGCTCCTTTAATCCCTTTATGGGAAATAGGGCGGAAAAAGTTCCCTTCCAGCGGACTCTGTTTTGTGCGACAGCTCTCAACTATGTATGACTAGGATCTGCCAGTTGTTGCGGCCTCTGCTAATAGGGTTCTCCTCTACGTTCTTCTAAGTCTTCCGACTCCACGGATTACTTGCGGATTCCAGTCAAGGGCCTGTTTCTTCAGGTATAGCCTTTCTTAATGTTGTTTTTTTTGTGGTAAGATGAAGCTTAGGAGTCACCCTTTGTACTACTAGTCCGTCATGCAGTTCAAGTCATGGTGCAATGTATAGTAGTAAGCTTGATCTGAAGAATAGATGAGAAAGGATATGTTAGGAGTCTGGAGGGTGCATAAGTAAATGTCGTTGAACTTTGCGTTTGAACCCTGAGATGTTATATGAGCTCGGAAACTCATAAACACTTGAACTACTACCTTAATGTGCGTTAAGGGGAGGGCTGCAGGGTGAATGGGTGAGCCGAGTTGGCTAGTCTTGTGTTGCGGGGAAAAGTTGTTCTGTTAGGCAAGGGGTTTTTGATTTCAGAGGAGCAGTCGCTATGATAATAGCGGTAAAACTTGCTGAGCTCTGCTACATTCCTACGGTGGGTTAAAGGATCGATGGAGGGGCAAAGGGTGCTATCGCCAATGAGTTTGATGGTTTTGCAACTTCCCAGTGGGAAAAATTGGGAGCGATGCACAGGGGAGTGTACTTGGAGCACTCTCAAGGGAGCTTTCTTGGAGTTTTCATAAATTTTATATAAAAAAAGAAAACGGGCAATTATCTTCATGCCCATAAAATGTGACATTAGCAAACTCAATAGCCCGGCTCTCGTTCGATACGGAGGACAAGCAGCTTTGGAAGTTGATAGAGTTTAGTTGGGGGACTGCTTTGGTAAAGCCACTCTCGGGCGTGGAAAGAAAAAGTCAATTGCAAAAGATAAACAAAATAGAAGCTTTTCGATACCGGATCACATAACCACAGGCGCCCATGAATATTTCTTTTTTAAAAAGCTTTTTATAATGCTCCAACAACGCGTTTTTGGGAGCATAAAAACGTATGCTCCCTCGCAATGACATGCAATGTTAAAAAGAATATAGAACGGGTATGGCAACGGGAGCACTCTATGCTCCTTTTGGAGCGCTCCAAGATGGCTCTTGGAGCACTCCTTTTTCCCCACTGGGTTGTATAGCCAAGCCAAGGTGGTAACGGAGGATTTTTGTTTTCAATATGAAACGCTCTGTATGTGTGCGTGCTGAGAAATCCCAGTGTGAAATAGAAGCATTCACTGATATCAAAACTTTTTTAGCATTGCATGTCATTAGGAAGAAGCAGTATGTTCGATTTTATTCTTATTAGCTTCCGTGGAAGGTATTTTGAAGGTTTAAGTTATACAAAAGCAGCCAAGGTTTCAATTTTGTTTCTTTGGGAGCAGGAAAAGAGGTTTTGGTATCCGTTTTTGAGTAATAAGGATATACAAAACATTTCAAGAATAAATATTTTTGTTACAATAACAAAAAGGTAAATTAAAATTGCATTCACACACACACAAAAAAAGAATTCAATACTTTTATTACAAAAGGCTTGCAAAAAAAGGACTTACACCTAATATTATTTGCTATTTTTGAAATTATAAGTATTTTAATAAAACTGGTTTTTGAATAACCCTCAAGTTAACTTATTTGTAGCCATATGCACAGGAAAATCTTCCAAAATGCTTCTGGAGCGCGACCTGGAAGCACTTCCAATTTGATTCCAGAGGAAGCTGTTTCCACTTTTCCAGCTGGGATAACCGTTTTTAACATTGCATGTCATCAAAGGTAATGATAAGCAAGACTGGTGTTGCACATTTAGCAAGACCAAGACCAAGACAAGCTATGTTTGCAGGAACAAGAACTAGAACAAGACTTATCTCTATAAACAGTACATGAATATTGATGTTGAACTCCCATGATTTTTCCATAATTCTTCTTAAAGTGGAAATATGGTTTGTAGTGGACCTACCTGTTCGAAAGCCACATTCATAACTGCCTATTGTATTATGCCTTCTGCGATGGGTAGAAATTTTTTGTACAAAATAGTGGACAGTATTTTATACGTTGAAATGAGCAAGGTTATACCCCTATAGTTCTCACAAACGAGTTGATCTCTTTTTTATGCATATCACACCTTTCGTCCAATCAAGTGGGATTTTTTCTGACGACAGATCGATTCTATAAGCATGTGTAATCCGTTCGTTTATTCTTGGCCCTCTCTTCTATAGCCTTTAGAAAAAAAAATGCAACATTACAGATAGATAAATGTTATTGTTCCTACATACATACTTCACCATGCAGTGTTCAAGGGCTGTACTTAGTACAACAAAGTTACCCATCCGCTAAAACCACTAATGGAAGCATCAATGAATAACATCTGGTAGGAGCATAGGAGCAATCATTCAACCAAAGATTTTCGTGACGGTCAATTGGAGAAAATATAAAATAGCAATGAATGCTGACATCGAAAACATGTACCACATGATTGAGATCCATCCTAGGCATCAAACATTTCAACGCATTCTCCGCATACTCATCTCATACAGGACTACAAACTAAAGATTGCCACCTTTGGTATGGCTTGTGCATCATACTTAGCCATCCGCACATTGCAACAGTTAGCAGAGAGCGAAAAGAACATATGACTACTAGCTTCAAGGGCCATAACTTTTATGTGGATGAACTCCTTAGTGGGGCTGACAATATTACGCGGCTCGCAGCTTAAAAACTGCAACACGAATTAATCTATGTATATAACACGATTAAGGAGAATAGTAACAATTTTTTGCTTGAAGCGCCCTGCATCTTATAATTACTTACTTTATCACATCTTTTGGTTTGATTTGAGAGACCCAAGAAGAATAAGAATGAAAAAAAAATTCCATAATGTCAGCGAAAGGGTTATATATAACATCAATAAGAATGAAGAAAGTTTCGTCTAATGTTTCCCCTTCATTGACCAAAATTTCATGGTATTTATTAGTTATCTTAGAATAATATTTGCAGCTGATTAAATTTAATTTATGTTAATCAACTGGTATCTAATATATTATTTGTTTTTCCGGATGATTAACTTTCTTTTCTGTAAAAATATTTAAGAATGCAAATTAATGCAAATAAGGATTAACCATATAAAAAAGGAACAGATTCCTTCTATGTAAATATGATTTCCATTATTTACTTTGCCTTTGCACCGAAAAAAAGACTTACCAAAAAAGTTAAACCTCCCACACAATCTCATTGAACCTCCTCTAATGCTCTTTTTCTAATACCCTAAAAGAACACCACAAAAAAGAACTCGCAATCCAGGGAGTGGGGCTCTCAACCGAAGTCCTATAAAATCTCAAGCCATGGACCCGAAACATCACAGTCATCCTGAGATCCTCAACTGTTGAGGAAGTCTTACTTTTTGAGGTTCTTTCGGGATCTACAAACTGGATATGGTGCAAAGATTCCTACGATCTTTGCACCATAATCCACATCAGATCCCACAAGGAGAGGCTGCTGATCTACACATCGGATCCTGAGGAAACGAGCTGTCAACAATTCGATCTCGTCTACACTTGAAGGACAGAAAGGCACACAAGTTCCAGTGAAAGGAATCTTACAGTTTTTTCTTCAACCTGCTGGATAATTGTCCTAGTTAGAATGGACGATCATCCTGAGATTCCTTGGATTCAACTCCGTTTGGATTACAACTGACGGTGTGCTGCTGTGTTGGTGGCAATTCAATACTAAAAATTAAAACAAAAATTGGAAAAAGCTTTATTTTGTAACGTGGCTGTGATAACTGAGCAATGTGCTTCGAGTGCTTTAAGGATAAGAAATTCGTCTTCCATACAACGTTAGATAAGTGGCTAAGGTAGATTAGGTTAAGGCGTAGGTATTAAATTGTCTTCCGGTTTGTTTGTTTTGCTTTAGTGTTTAAGATTGTGTAAAATAAAGTTTTTGTAAATAACTGAAATTTTGTTTGGTGTTTTTATTTATTTATTTATTTTTCACTTTGTTTTAGAGTTTGAATTGGTAAAGAAGATAGTGTGAGCAAGGTTTTTTTAACAGGTTGGAAATTATTGTTTGTGGAAGCCTGATAAATTTTAAAACTACATTAATTATTATTCTTCCTACAGACTACTGCGATATCATCTTTGAGTTAAAGGTATTTATGGGATTCAGTATCAGTTACTTTTTGTGTATGATGTAAGTATCTGAGATTGCTTTGGAGAAATATTATAAAGTTTGGTTGGATTTAAAAAAAAAGTTTATAAACTGATATGATCCAGTTGCAAATAATAATCCTTTCAATTTTGTGTATTTGACCTATTGTGCTCCTTCTGTTCTGAAATTCAATTAGTATTCTAGACTAAGACCATTCTTTGTATGGATTTGGCATTCTATTTCTACGAGTCAGATTCCTTCCGAGTATTATGCTTGGCCCCTTTTCGTATTCTCATAGTAATTTTTCAGATAGCGAAATACGATCTTCGAAAATGGTCTAAGCCAGCCGTAAACTCTTGAACTTGATTTAAATATGAATCGATTTATGAAAAATTGTTTTGGTTGAAAATTTAAAAGACTACAGGCATAACTAAATTGGTCTTAAGCCGACCTCGTCAAATTCACTTAATAAGACTGGCTAATTTTCTGCCAAAATGTAATGAATCTCAGGGGTTTATCGCCCACGGGATTTTTTTTGGCGGCAATTGTACCTTTCTTAGCGTGTTTTTGCCTTTGATTTGGAAATATGTTTTAAATAGTTTCATTTCTAACTTATTTCGCCATGGAGGCATGTATTTTGCTATTAAAACGTCAAAGTTTAATTTTTTGAAATGTTCCTAGTTTTTCAACCAAATTTTTAAAATAAGATAGGCAGTAAATGATAGAAGATGGGAAGAAACTGGTAGGATTCGACAATTTTTCCAGCTATGTCAACAAAAAAATTTACCCATGCATTTCCTCCGCTCTTCTAACAATACTTAACAACTGAATCAGCAACTGCTACTACTCTAAAGGTCCCCATACACGGTCAAATTGGATGTACATCGAAGGGCGGATGTACAACCAAAACTATCGATTGTGTGAGCCGGTCGGCCGATCAAAACTAGTTGCTCTAATGGGTTTGATAAAAATCTAGATGTATTGTACATCCAATTTGACCGTGTATGGGGGCCTTAAGGCATGTAAGGCTTCCAAGTAATTAATATCCCTAAGAAAGGCGATTCTCTGACCTTCCCGGCTTTCGGCCCATCACCTCCCTCTCCAACCTTGGCAAAATTTTCGAAAGAGCCATCTCACTGGACTTGAACGACCATTGCCGGCATAATGTAATCTCACATGAACACTCAGGCTTTCAAGCTTCTCACTCCACAGAAAATGTTCTATTCGTCTTTCACAATGATATTACCAATAATCTCAGACTTAGAAACGCTATTGTCGCATTCAGGTCTTATTTATAAGATTTCACGGCTCAATTTCTTGCATAGTAAAGCTAATGTCTAGTCTCCTCTGCGACCGAATCCTGTCAGTACAAATTAACGACTCGTTTCAGTCAGGTCTGAAGTCCCTCATGGCTCTATCCTGGGTCCCAAAATTTTCCAACATATACATATATCTACATGACTTGCCTTACTCTGTTCCCACATTTATTTCTAAACCAATTTTATATGCCGACGACCGCTAATTTATGCGTCCGACAGTAACACTATGAAGAATATGGAATGGCTCTTTAAGCTATCACAATCATAAAAAGATACTTCATCACATGGGGTCTCTACCTCAAACATAACAAAACCAAATTCATTGTTTTCCAAAGTTCGTGGGGCCAGGGCAAAAAAGGAGCTACGAGAGAGTATGGGACCCTTAGATTTCACCTCAATATCACTGAAATCAAAGTAACTAAAACCCTTAAGGGATCAATTAAATTCCCCGGTGCTAAAATTTAATAGTAAGCTTAACATGAATTCAAAGCTTCTACCATATACACAGCTAATAAGACCGATTATTAGCTACGGATTCCTCTGTTGGCACACAATTTTCCCCAGCTGGGAAAACTGCCTCGAAAAGCTGGAAAGGAAAATCCTTAGACAATGCCGCTCCATAAGATGTACATCCAGAAAAGGATGCTGCTCTAACCGGGAACTACACGCTAGGGCCAATGTCCCCCCACTACTGGATTATCTGCAAGAGAAATGGAGAACCAGATCAATCAGGCTGAAATCCCACGAGAATCTTCTCATCAAAAAATGCTAGTCCGACAGACCACCCTCAACCTTATACTGAATGGGGCCTCTCAACTTTACTGGTTTTGACACTGGACGAGATTTACGGCATAATAGGAGTTAGGAATGGCGCTGTTAGGCCAGCTTTGTAAAATATCATCATAGCATTCCGTATTGCTTCATTCACCTTCGTC
The DNA here is from genome assembly GCA_949987705.1 of Thereva unica. NCBI lineage: Eukaryota > Metazoa > Arthropoda > Insecta > Diptera > Therevidae > Thereva > Thereva unica. Next base: position 7,675,656 of record OX465282.1, read on the forward strand.
TGAAAACTACTTGACTACCACCTTCACTAACTACAAATGTGTACTATTTTATTAAACATAATAAGTGCAATAATTTATTACGTTAAGAAGAAAAAAGTATATTGAACACTGTATTAAATTTTCTTCTTCTTTAACGGCTCTACAACAGGGATTCGGTCCTACACCCCTTGCAACTGTTATCTCAATATCCGAGGCATGTTGCTCGTTCCGTCATGTTTGGTTTTTTACAGGTTAGGTTATTAGCCTGACGCCAACCTTACTTAGAAGGGACTAGCCCGATCATATTATCCTATCCTCTCTCATAGGATAGTTACCAGTTGACATCGCTAGGAGGTTATACTCGCACTTCCATCAGCCCGGAATAGTTGCGGCACGTGCATTTTTAATATGCTACATGTTATTCCCCCTATTCCGCTGTCGACTGACCACTGATCTCCACACCATTCGTGATAAAAACAGGGGTACCACAAGGTTCCGTCCTGGGCCCTATGTTATTTAACATATTTCTGTATGAATTCCCTCATGAAATCCCCAAAAATGCAAAGATGTGACTCTCGCTCGTATCGTCAGTCAAGGCGACGTAAACTCTTCAGCAGCACCTCATAGAAGAATACTTATACGGATGGAACACAGATATCAAACAGGGGAAGTGCGAACTTTTCTGTATCAGAAACCTATACGGAAAAAGGCATAGCAATGCCTCGCGTGAATCGAAAATTATCAGACTAAAAGGCCACACCGAAAACTAGCATAATATATATTATTTATGAGTAAACCCACATCATAGGCTGAAGTGGAATTCGCAACTTAAAATAAAAATTAACAACGCTCGAGGAGCAGTGACAAATCTCAAACCTCTTGAAAGAAAAGTGCTTAGACACCATATTTCTCTATACATGTCCGAAGAAAGCTATTGGTATTCGAACAAAGACAGCCTTAAGATCACGCCGATTATGCATTACATGATCCAACTGGCCTCTAAGAGTCTAGAGAAGTTATAGTTACATATAATGATAACGTAAATCAGTGCGGGTCAAACTTAAATTTTTCCAATCCACATACTTCATCGAGATTCCGCCCCAACAACAACGTTAGGGGAGCCCGATGGGTGAACCACTCCTGATCTATTATTGTTTTTGTTAAGCGCCTTGTTTGGCAATAAAAATAGTAAGTAAGACAAACAGAATAAAGACGGAAGCCGCCCTATGTAATTTGGTAAAAGGCTTACCGTCAACTGTAATGGCGCCATACCCGCTACGGTCCACCGGTATGCCTGCGCAGGTAGATCTTGATTTTAGAATGAAGATCACCCTAGGCTCTTTCCAGTACTTCGAAATATTGAAGATTGGTAGAATTTCCCCCAAGCCTTTCCGAAGGGGAGCCGGGAAGATCTAAGGCCAATGGCTAATTCGATCTTACCTGCACTGAAAGTCTAGTTTCTTTCTATTGTAGGGCCACTGAGCAAAAAGTACCTTCAGTTACTAAAGAGCCCAGCCAATGTTCTCCGTAAACGGCTTGAGGAAGCCAATGCCATTGGAGTAAGCGTTAGACAAGACTTTGTATAGCCTCATAGAGGCTGGAAGCTTGTCTATTTCTATGCCGAAAGCTTCCATGGCATTCGTTTGGATTTTCTTAACTCTGTGCTGTAATTTGTAAGGACTGTAAGGTTGAATATTTTTCTAAGTTAGATCACTGTGTCCCATGCAACCCTTTTGTTTTCTACTTCGGGGTTTCACAAGGCTGTTACGATCGCTTCCTGCAGATTTGCAGAGGCAAGTTCGAAATCGGCATCAGTGTTAGGGTTATTACCTATGGGGTTGACTGCTTACCTGAGGGTTGGGGCTTAGATATTGTTGGCTCACTTGAGATTGTCTTCTATTACGTCGTTTTTTCAGAAAAAGCACCTCAATTTTCGCAGATCTTCTTGATTATCTAATCGGTGGAAGATACCTTAATCAAACGAAACGCCCTAAGATTTTGCAAAATGTAATCTAATTGATCTAATCACATTATTTCAGTTCTCGTTATGAAAATTGGAAAACTAATTTTCATTTAACTTTAAAATTTAAAAGTTTTAGCTATCCAGGACACATTCTAAGATACAAAAAGTGCTTTCGTAAGGACTCAAAAATTCAAATTTCGATTGGTCTAAAAGCTTTCCATACTCAATTCTTATAAGAAGTTGCCGATAAAAATATTTTTGTAATCAATTATTTTTAAGTAAAGTAAATTTAAAATCCCAAACAGAGAAATTTAGTAATAATTATTTTTTTTTCCAAAGAATTCGATTTGATCTATCGATAGTTTGTATAAATACTTTTAAATATGACAAGATCACTGATCAAATTAGAAACATATTTTAAAAATCGAATTTGAACTGAGCCTAAAAGTAGACAATGTACGATCACAATTTTCAAAATGATTTTTGGAAATTTTCGGCACTGATCAAATTCTTTTTAGAATTTTGGGAATAAGAGACATCTGCTTGATAGTAGCGGAAGCTCCAACGAACTGATCTTCACTGTTGAACTTGAATGAACTTTCAGGGGTTTCAAAAGAAAAAAAGCACAGGTAAAAATTAAAATGTTAATTATTAAAATTTAGTTGATATTGTTATACAACAGACATAAAATGTATTCAAGCTGAAATAAATATAGACTTAATCGTATATTAAAATATCATCGGGGGTATGTGCCCAGCAAGGATTCTTCTCTTCAAGCTCTTGCAGATCACCAGGTAGTAAGACAGCTTTCGACATTAAGGTGTAAATCATGAGCCAAAAATCTTAAAAAACATCAATTTTGTTTATTTTAATAATTAATCATTATAAAAATTAGTATATAAATTACCCCACAACAAAGTGATGCTCTAAAAGAAATTAACCAAAATCAATCAAACAGCATAAACAGGTAAACTTGGTCGGTAAAATACAATTTGTGCTGTCCACTTACTTTATTCTTTATATAAAATTTGGAGCATCGTTCACATTAATCATTGCATTTTTCGTTTACCCTTTATTCCATTAATAATAATAAAAAAAATATATATATATATAACATGGTGAATATTTTTGTGCATAAAATCATTCATTAATGTCCGTGAAATGTCTTCATAAATTACAATTAGCATGGATGCACTTGAGCATTTCAATTGAATACTGATTCAGTTCACAATTTTCAAAATTAATTGCATTCAATAAATTATATCAGTGCAGTTTTTTTTTCAAAAGGGAGAAATATTTTGAAAGATGTTCAGAGAGAATGCAATTATATTTTAAAGCAATCAGTTAAAATATGAGATGTTAAACTTAACTTAAGGGTAGAGTGCAATTGGGGAATTTAGCTATTTGTAAAGTATTTCTAAATTGGGATATGTTAAAGGATGTCAGTAATAGTATGAAAAAATATCATTTATAAGAAAGACGAAACGAAGTGAAAATCACTTCAATATAGTTATTTTATTTGCTAGAATATTGATCATCTGGAGCCCTCACCTGGAGATTCGGCTTGGTTTTTGCCTAGTTTGTATTTTTTCGGTTTACTAACGTTAATTTCTGGCTTATAGCCTAAGAGATTTCGGGAAGTATGCAAGGAGGTAGACCCAGGAGGAAATGGATAGACCCTGTGACGGCTGACGCAGAGGCAATGCTCAACATCCGGAACTGGAGACAAGCTGCAAGGGACCGTCAAACTTGGAGAAATGCCCTAGAGGAGGCCAAGGCTCGATTTGAGCTGAAGCGCCATTGGATGGATGTCGCTGTTAATTCTGTGTTGTTTGTTATTACGCAGGAATAAAGCTCATATCTCAATTGTCATCCTACTAATAACATAAATTACTTAAAGAGTTATCTATAGCGATATGAATGATAGCCAAACGTCAGTGGCATAGGAGGAATAACATATAGTATATGAAAATATTGTAACCGGGCCTATACCCTAACGGAAATTCGACAAAATTCGAATACGGAATATTCGAACGTCTTTAAAGTTTAAACTTATACCTGACATTTCGCCAGAAAACCTCAAAGTTTTGCCCTTGACTGGATACTTGAGACTTTGGGAAATAGCATACAGAGACCTTATGGTATATTGGAGGCAAAGAAATAAAAACCTTTGTTGTGAAATAAAAATGGATGTTCACGCTATTGCTACCATGGTGTAACGTACCTCTGGAGGCCAGCATCTGTTTTAGTGGCACCTTTAGGACACTATGGACTAGTGAAAGAGAGGATTTCTAAGGAAAGACCAGTTCCTCAAATATTTTAATTTTAGATTGAATTTTTTTTTTTAATTTTTACATTTATGTATACTTTTGAGTCCTTAGAGCCTCGATCAATGGTGTCCGTGCTGCCCTATTGTGTGTGGTATGCATTTGCATCACCTCCCATAACCAGGACCGTAGTAGCATCGGTGCATATTACCAGGTCTTGAAAAGCCATAGGAGAAGCTGCTTTAAATCTTAATCTGAATCACCTGCACCATTTTTCGTGGGTTTAACTTCGACGGCAGTCACCTCCGCTTCTTCGTCGCTAGAAATGACCTCGTCGTTGTTGGAGTTGAGGAGTTGGTGCTCCGTGAACGGCTCTGCCCAATTCGGAGTCTGTCGATGCATAAACTTCGATCGGAGCTGCGCTTTCGCCGTCGGTTTTCATTCGTCAAAGCCCTTGGTGTGGGCCACTTGGTTCACTACGACTTCCATGTCTGTTTTGTAGACCTTCAGTTCGGTCTGTTGGAAGCCGCTAGCGAATTTTTCCTTAGCCAGCTGGTTCAGGCATTCTTCATTTAGGAGCAGAATAACTTGCCTTGTGGCTGTTAATGCTGATTTGTGGGTTGAAGGCTTTAAGATACTCACCATGCTTAAAACTGGAGGATGGAGTCAACGGAAACCATGCTCTGGTTCTCGGCCATATGTCACTGGGGTAAACTTCCCGACTCTAGCTACCGCCGCTTTGTACAGCTCCGCGGATGTTGTGCTGTCGCAGGCCGTTAATTGTATGCTGCCTTGATACCATCCGGTATTAAAGCATAAGAGGGAGAGGTCCCAGGTTGTCCCTCAGGACGTCCATGCCTACTTTAGCGAGGACGACTCGCACCCACCGCCATTGGTGCTTGGAGATCTTCCCATTTTCGTCTTTCTCGTTCAAGAAGCTATTTATTTTGCGATCCTTCGCTACTTCTGCGAAGGATATCGCCTTGCTTCCGTGCGTGTTGGACTTCTTCGAAACTGGATTGTGGGTGTTGGTTTTCTCCACCGATCGTTGTCGTTAAAAAGCTGGTGCACCTCTGAACTGCTCTAGTATGAAGTTTGGGATGTCTTGCTTTGCCCAAAACAATGTCATCCTGGACTTTGATGTAGTCCTTCTCCGACACTTGGTTTTCTTGATGACCCGCCTTTGTCGGGTCAGGTCTAGTTAGGTTTTTGGCCCTTCCACAGACTATTCGCTCTTCTGATCCCCCGAATCGGCCGTGCCCGCATGTGTGCGCTGAGCAGCGACAATGCCGCAAGGGGGAGCAGATTTGCTAGTGGCGGTTGAGGAGCCGTCTTTAGAAGGGTGGGATTTGTGGTCCCTTGAGGTTTTCGTTTGGGGGAACCGGACCCGTTTTTATTTTAACATGTTTTTTATTATTATTATTCATAATTTACTCCCACGAGCTGCGGTAAGGGTAAGGCTTTTTAGAACCGGAGATCGCCAGGTTTCCGGAGCTCGCCATTCACGACTGAGCTTTTTTGTTTATTCTGGGTCCCCACCAAGCTGACCATTCTCACGGTTCGTATGACACCTCGATCCCCCACACCTCGAGAATGGGGGTTGGGGATAGGATGCAAGCAGGAAGCAGGGAGAGAAAAGGAGAAGAGCATAAGGTTAGGGACGTCCGATTGAAAACGCATTGCCTAGGGTGAACCAGCGTGATGGACTGACTCGTCACGCATACCTGGAGGTCGTCGTTAACTCACCCCTAGGACTAGTATATAGCTACATGAATTTGATGCCAGGATTAATGGGATACCACATGAATTTAATTTAAAATTAGTATAAGGCTATATGTATAAGAAGTTAAGACTAGTATCATACCATTGGGCTTTGGAGTTCAAAGGGATGCAGTTATAAAAAGAGTAAGATTAGAGTCACGCTGCAGTGACTTGGGATAGACACAGAGAGATAAATCAATTCCGTCATGAGATTTCTTTAAACGTGTGTTTGTTCTAAAAAAAAATATAAAGTAACATTAGGTATATTTTGTGCATGTAACTGTGCCTTTCATCTGTCGCGTGACACTAAAGCTGCCAATTTTCCTTTCAAGTATTTCAAGTAACGACCGGCCCTATACAGTAAAGCCGTCATCTCTAAGAATCTGGAAAGGGGTAGCACAGACTCAGGACCTCGATTAGGACAATTTGAGTTGGCCAATTTTCCCATCAGACAAAATAAAACTAAAATAAAGCAGATGTACAATAATAAAAAATAAATAATTAGTTGAAATGATTACCCAATAAAATATGTAGTCGTTACTGTAGGACGAATTACATGTACAACCCAGGTGCCCTCCGAGGATCCTAACCTCTTTGATACTCACTTGAAAATATCACCCGAGACTATATGTATATTCCAGGTTAATTCAGCCAATCTAATGTAAAATCCAGCAAACACGGGTCGCTTATCTATGTTAAATAACCACGACGGGAGTTCTAGAAATGTGGCCGGGGACTGTCAAGTCCAACCTCACAACGTAGAAAGCAAGCCCGAGCCCCAGATAGAATTAGTATCCATGCGGCCCCATTTTATATTGTTAGCCGTATATTTCAACGCTACTGCCCACACTGCTGCTGTGTAAAGCAAGACTGAGCTAAGTACCTTCACCATAAGGACGCGACGGCTCGGACGAGTGGCCTGTGTTTTGACAGCATTATTGGAAATAGTGCACAAATAGCGGACCTTGCGGCTTGCTTTAAAACTAAGCCTCCTAAGGTTGATCATCACTCCCAGGTACCTTAGGTTGTGCTATGAGTGATTTACCTGTTCTGATTCCTTGATCCTTACAGACAATCGTTTTTTAATTTTGTTGATCTGCACAGCTTCAGTTTTATGGTCATTAAACGTCATTCCAGCGCTTTCTAGTCACACTATTTTCTCCCAGATCGCTTCGCTCGTACACAATTTGATCTCATCGTGGCCTTGCCCTACGACCATTACCCCGATATCATCCGCGAACCTAAACCCACACATAGATAGTGATCCACAAGATACGCCCCAGGACGTATCCCTGCGAAACTCCTCATGTGGTTTTATACATCGTCGGCCCATGTTGCGATTCACAATGAAGTGACCTACCTTCTTTCCTTTTTTGGAGAGGTTGTTACCAAATAACAGTTTCGGAGAGTTTTGTCAGACAAACACAAAAACTACAATGTGGGTCACCGATCGCTGCCAAGTCTCCGCTCCGCCCATCAATTGCAAGAAAATCGATCACCATCATCATTGTCCAAAGACACGTAGACGACTCAGTCAAGGTAAATCACATTTTATACCCTCATCTAAGCATACGTTTTTTTTCTCCCTTTTAGGACACACACAGAATACACCCAGCGAATTTTCGTGATCCATTTACAAAATCATATACGATAATCGTGTGAAATTTGGCACCATTAAGTATGAATAAAAAAGTTTCTCCTGTCATGCCATCGTTAATCATAATAATATTTATATGAAATAAGTATAATTATGAGTTATAAACCTTTCATGATGTGCTCATATAGAAGAATTTCGATCAACTTATATTCCACATTTAATATGCATTAAATCGGCGCTTTTTATGATAAAAGGAAAACCCCGAAAAATTTCACCGCCTAAAAACTATATAATATATATTTTGACAAATTCCTTCTTGCGTCGAACATTTAAAGGAACACATGAGGCGCTGAAAGCCCAATGAAGGGTCATAAAAGGCAAAAATATTAATCAGAATTTACCACCATCTAAAATAAGACCATGCGACCAGGCAGTATCGATTTCGCCACTCTTAGTATACACAAGGCAATAAACTTAATTATACGCTAGCGCACCTGAAAGGTGCAATATAATCAAAAAGACTGCACTTGACTAAAGTGCACGTACGTGATTATTAATGCCGTTGATGCTTAAGCTGGTGACATATCCAACCGTACATGCATTGCATTCAGAGGCTCCATGAAATCCGGCGAATTTCCTCTGACACAATATTACATGGTTGCGTTCCGTGCCGGCTTTCACACATAGCCCGAAAATCTAAGTAACGTGTTCATGTGTTTGTGTGCTTATGCTTGTGTGTGCTATCTCGAATGCGGCAATGCAGAAAAAGTTGAAAGTAGCCCGACCTTTGCGTGGCATGCCTTCCATTCACGGGATATTCCGTCAGCTCGCATTTGAATACACACACTTCTACATTATCTGTCAACGAATGCAACGCATGTACGGTTGGATATGTCACCAGCTTTACCCGAAAAACGGTGCGGCAGCCGATCGCATTTCACCTTTTTTCCCTCAATCTCACGCACATTTTACAGATGCTCAGATGCTGGCATTTTGGGGAGCTGATGTACTGGGGAAATGGGGAAGATGGGCTAAAACTCTTTACAGGCACAGCATGGACCAGATGACTATAATTTTGGTTTGACTGATTTATTTATTTTTGATCCACAGTCCGACAAAATACTGATCGAAAAAAACCAAAAAACCTAAAAACTGATACCATACTGAAACTGATGCTACCTTCTCAACTGGGTCATCAAATTTAATACCTTTAATGAGGTTTTTCTCGGCCGAGATGAAAACGCCGTCGAGGTAGTAACATTACAGCAGCTTGAAAAAAAAAACACTACCGGGAAGTTTACTGGCACGTGTGATAAAAAAATTCATATTCAGAACTTTGATTGTAACTTTCCAAATACAGCTTGAACATCTCTCAGTGTTCTTTTATTCATCGTGTGGTATGTCAACAGTGGGCAACTGCTGTGGCATCCTCAAGTCGCAAGTTTTTGTGTGATTGCGCTTGGAATAAATTTCTCATCTCAGATCAACTCGATCGATCAGGTGAATTTTAAACGATCCATGATGCCTGGCTGCTGGTCTGTGGTCTGGTATCGGTGTGTAACGCAACATTGCAGAAAAGCAATTTGTTAACATTACCATCAGACATGATAATCTCGTCCTCTATATCATCAGGTTTTGTCCATTCAACGTGAAGTCTACTCGTCCTTTTATAGCCTGAATGGAGACAAGTGGAGTGAGCTCAAAATTTTTACTTTTCACAAAAATTGCGCAAAATCAACGATTGAGAAGGCGCACTCGAACCAAATTTGATTAAAGATTGAACCAATTTTGGAAAAAGGTATTCACAACCTGGGCTCGCTGTTAAATTCATCTGTCAGCGTTGATTGATTGAAGAACAGCATGTCGGATGGGTTTGTAGGTACATATAGAGCGCGTATTTGATGGGAATGAGAAACATGTAAAGTAGTTATAGGAGTTTTTTTTTAGATTGTAATTGCTGGCATTTAACTTTCATTGCTTGGATATGTATGTTATATGGCGTTCAAAAAAGAAAAAACTTGCAAATATTTGTTAAACACTGATTCTTAAGGTAGTGGAACGAGTTTGATCAGTGATTTAGATCCTGAGTAAATGTATTTCTAGGTGGTAGCAGTTTTTTAAATTTAGAAATTTATCTTTGTGAATTTTTGCTGAGTCTCGAATGTCTTGGATGCCTTAGCAAAAATTCCTCCAGCTGTTTCTTTTTTACTCGTCTGATCGCCTTATTGTCGGTGACTAGCGAGCTTTTATAACTCTCGCAGTTGCCGCTCTCCTTGGCTGCGCTGAATAGCTTTCTCGTGGCGTATCTCAACTTGGAGGGCTCTTTATTCCACCCTGGAGTTTTCCTCTTGTGTCTCCTCATCAGAGCGGTTCAGTTGTTGTTGAAAGCAGCAGTAATCGCCACCGCAAGATTTGACTGTGTTCATGGAATCCTTCAATACTCTACTCAGTTCGACCCAAAAGACGACCAATTCATGTATTTAGGATTCCTACATACCCTCATTCGTTCCAAAGAGCCCCCCCCCATTATATAGTGATTGTGTTTGTGGTCTGAGAACTCCTCTGAGACCCACCAGTCACTCACGTAATTGGCAACGTTTTGAGTGGCCAGCGGGATGTCTATAACCTCGGGAGCTCGGTAGCCTAGGGACTAAGGCGTCTGGCTACCATCCCAGAGGTCCCGGGTTCGGGTCCCGGCCAGCCCCACGGTCCCTCGCCTTTCCCACTTTCCAACCTACATAACTTTCCTTCTTTCTTCTTCCCTCTTTTCATTCCTGATTCCTACTGTCATAGCCTTCCTTAGCCCTTCCCTTCTCCACCGAAGCGCATGACATCGGTTGGTTGATGAGATTCAAGTCGTTTCATGAGGTATAACACTCCAACGAGTTGTTTCTCGATGCCCCGATGTCAAAGTCGCGATAGTAATGGTTGGGAGCTGCTGTTCGACATTGCACTCTATACGAACAAAATATATTGTCAACAGTATAAAGGGCCTATCCTGAGGCTCTAGTCTTTCACATAAAAAAAAATAACCTAACGTCTCCTGCTGTTTTCGAAGGAAGGATCCGTGCCGCAATTTGACATGTCCAAGTAGAAGTTAATAGGTAATCAAAAAGGTATTCACCCCTTTTTTCACTCCTCTACTGCCACAGGCATCAAGATGGGGTTCGTTCGCATCACATCCTACGTTAGTCTGCATACCACTCCTGTTAGAGTGACTCACGATATCCTTGAATTGAGTGGAGCTGAGCCGCCCAAAATAATGCATCCAATGCTGTAGCCGGCTGCCCATAAGCCTGGTATAGCGCAGTTGTTTACCATGGCTCCTGTACTGGACCTACTGTGTGGCAGATTGCACTGGATCACCCGCATCCTGTGGTTGTACCTCCAGAGCCTCTATTGTGACAATCTCCTTGGGTTTAACTCAATTGAAGCCGTAGAGTTGGGATATGCCCTGCTCTTTTAGCTGCATGAGCGACCTCTCGTCAGTTCAAAGGGCAAGAGCTTGATCGTTCTGGTCAACCTTCCTACCCATCACATGCCGGAATTGGCTGATTTTGGACGCCATCCTGCGGAGCACATGTTCCGGTTCTCTAACATCATTAGCAGGCCAGAAGGCGATCCCTGATGACAGCGTTCTCCAGATATTGTCTGGTGGGTGAGTATCGAATGTCAAAAACAGTATCTGCTTTTCGACCGTCGAAAAAGTAATTTTTAAGCAACTTATTTCGCATATTGAAGAAAACTGTATTCTTTATAAATGACAATCTGGCTTTGGATCTTGACACATTGTGAAACGGCACTATTAAAAGTCTCTTCGGATGTCTACGATACCCTGGACAACACTAAAGTAACTTTTTTGACTTTACTCGTCTTCTTGAAGGCTCTTGGCCTAGGCTTGGTTCAGTTGATCATGTAAAACTCTTACACAAAGTAGGTAGTAATTTCAGTCTCGGCCCTACTGCTGTGAAATTATTGCTAAGCTAGTTATCTGGTGGTTCTTAAATCGTTAAAATAAAGGAGCAATTCTGCAAGCCCATATTTCCACACTGTGGTGTTCCACAAGGCTCTATTTTGGGTCCTTTGTTCTTTAGCATTTATATTAATGACCTTCCTCTTGTAATTAAGGACAAATCTGTTACTGCGTTGGCTTCCTTCCTCTTAGCGGCGCCAGATTTTCATACCGATAACCTTCGCATTTAGTTCTTCGACACATTGCTGCCAGCTGTCTGGGGCACTGTTGTTGATTGAGAAGCCGAAGCTTCTGTTCTGGACGAGGTACCTCTGACGAGTTTCCTGTCCAGCTCTCAGCTGATGCTTATGGGATCAGGCCCACAACCTCCTCTTAACTATTTTTTTGTTTTAGTTCGGTTCGAAAAAGTCCCACGAGTATGGCAGGAAAGGGAAATGTCCATCTTGATAGTGCCTCCAGTTCGTTATGGTACGTACGGTTACGGTAAGGCTCGTCATATTTGCTTCAGGCTTAAGGCTTATACAACTGGGTGCGCCCGGTGCCCAGAGAAGATCGTTTAGGACAGTGCAAAACTACCCACTGCCATGCAGCTTGGAATATGTTCAGCTAAATATACTGAAACACACACATATGCCAGCTTAACCGAACTGGTTTCGTAGAGTTTTCTTGGATTTAACGAAACTTTACTCAACCTCCGTTTACAAGGGTGCTTAATCTGAGTAAACTCAGGGTAAACTCTGCTTGGAAACTCGACCTGATACTGGTTAAAACTGTTTCACCTTAAGCTCCAACGTGAACACCCCATCTGCAAAGCACTACCCTAGTCTTTGTCACTGCTTTAGTCGCAACTCTCTACTCGTTTATCGCAGCTCCAACATAATCAGACCCATATTACCTTAATAATTTTTGCTCTTGCCAGGTTGTTCCTTGTTACATAAATATCTCCCTCAGAGAAAAACACAATTCGTAATTATTACTTTAGCGCAAGCAGTAGACGGAAAGATAGAGACGAGGTTTGCAAACGATTTGTAACCCTTCCAATTTCTAGAAAAGGTGGAAAGGTTACATATCCCGAGCAGATTTTCGCTTTCACCCTCGCCCTTTCAGCCCTTGCACCATGGAGATTATCCGCCATTGTAGAAAATGGCTTACGCTACATCACCTTTACATATTAAAAATTGGAAGGGTTGCAGATTGTTTACAAAACTCGTTTCTATCTCTCTCTACAATGACCGTAACAATCAAAAAGTGTCAAGTCCGCAACACATTGGGTTAAACGCCTTGACTCATTATGTGAACTTGTACCGTGCTTGCATCGGTCAATTTGTGATTCACACCTGTCTTGCATTTGTTTACTTTTCCATTATAGGTTACTACATGTGTTTGATCCATTCCTTCGTGAGTTTTGTGGTTTTTGCTTGTTTGTTATTTTTATTTAGTTGATATCACAACAATTGTCTGTAGAAAAGGAAGCCTATGTAGCACTAAAAAAACAGCATCAAAATCTGGACTTATCATTATGAAATTAAAACGAAACATATGTGGATCCCAAAAAGAAATAGTAGAGGAAGGACTTGATAAAATATAGTAATCGATCGATATTACATAGAATACGTAAATGAGTTCACCTAGCTATAGATCAGAAGCATAGACGTTTACTAGGCAAGATGAACAGGTTTTTGGAGGTTACGAAAGAAAATTCTCTGCAAGATTACTGACGCATTAAATGAAGAGGCTGTCTGGAGAAGAAGATACAACTACGAGCTGCACCAAAAATACAAAGAACCTGACATAACCAAAAACATACGCTTACGCTGGATAGGATATGTAATGAGAATGCCTGAAGAAGCGTCGCCAAAAATCCTATTCCTACAAACTCCAGAGGGAAGAAGAAAGAACTAAGAAGAGATACAAATAAATGGACTTAAGGGTCGTCGGCGTTAGGGGGAGGGGTCGAGCCGAATCTCACCTAATTTCATGTGGGGAGAGGGGGTCTCGGTAAATATGACGTAATTATTTTTTTTTTTTAACAAACAGTGTAAAATTGCGAGAAAATTCTGTTAAATTAAGTAAAACATGTTTCTGCACTAAAGACCTCCATTTGCCGAAAGCTTCAAGGCGGCTCCAGCCTCATGCCGTGAATATGGCAAACAAGCGCAAATGCGACTAGCTCGCGGCTTGCTTTCCGTTCCGAGTGGATACGGCGTGAATTCTTGCCGCCAAGGGAGCGTTAAAGAAATACGTAACGCAATTTGGGGGAGGGGTTGTAAAACGTTACGATGCGTTACAGGGGCGAGAGGGGCTTTGAACAACGCGTTACGTAACATTGGTTTGTATACAGGGTGTGGAAAAGGTCTGGGAACGGTTCGATATTTCCTGAAGGGTAGGTTTTCGTGAAAAAAGTTTGTAGCAAAAGTTGCTCAGGTTGGAGGGTAGAATCATTTGCACATGAAAGTCACCCCCACCCACTCACCCCCCGCAGGGGGTGGGGGTAACTCTAAAATTTTAAATAGCAACCCCCATTTTTTTTACGGATTATGATTCTCCGAAGAAAAATATGAAACTTTTGTCTTAAAACTTTTTTCACGAAAACCTACCCTTCAGGAAATATCGAACAATTGCCGGACTATTCCCCACCCCTAAAAATTCGTTTTGGGTGTGCAGGGAAGGTTTGGATAAAAAAAAATTTAAGACAAAAGTTTCATATTTTTCTTCGGAGAATCACAATCCGTGAGAAAAAATAGGGGTTGCCATTTGAAATTTCAGACTTACCCCCACCCCCTGCGAGGGGGTGAGTGGGTGGGGGTGAGTTTCGTGTGCAAACGATTCTACCCTCCAACCTGAGCAGCTTTTGCTACAAACTTTTTTCACGAAAACCTACCCTTCAGGAAATACCGAACCGTTCTCAGACCTTTTCCACACCCTGTATATGAGAGCTAGATATATGTATGCGAGCTAGATTTGTCAATTTGTGGTATTTTAATGTTGTTTTCCACAAGGCACGACATGACATACACACATTCACATTCGCAAGATATTCGCATTGAGTGATGCGAATGCGAACGTCGATACGAATGTTGAAAACGATGCGAATCATTCGCATAAGCTAAGGCGAATGCGAACATTCGTAACATCCCTTATTGCGGTACTTTGCGTTATATAATTGTCACTTTTAGGTAAAAGTGGTCACTTGGGTGTTACGTGACGTTTATGGGGGGGGGGGGGGGGGGGGTACAGAAAAACGAGACGGCGGTTACAGGGGAGGGGGGTCAAAAATTTTCACAAATTTCGTTACGTAATACTTGAACGCCCCCAATTCACGGCTTGAGAGTGAATAGAAGTTCAGATCTTCAGGCCCGAACAGACGATAAATGCGAGTTTTGACAGCTTTCTTGAACTGCAGGCCGCATACAGTTGGCAGCCAGTGAGTGAATAGGAATATTTCGCTTTGAGCGAAAACTTTCAGGCTTCGGCCTACCGGCGACCTGTGTGTAAATTAGGGCCTTAAGATATGGGTAAATCCTACACAAAAATTTGTTGTCGATTGTTTAGACTCCACCGGCTGGCCAAACGCGCGTTTCGTTGATTGCTGCGGAGTATGAGCCAAGTAATACTGACCCGCGAAAAAGACCTTAGAATTTAGAACTACAAGAAGGCACACGCCGAATTTTAGCGTAATGAAGTGCTTGTTGAGTGAGTGCTCACGTTTTGGTACTTGTGTGTCCACTACAAGCGGAAAAGCGAGTGGAATAGAGGAGGGCACTTAGTCTAAATCTCACGAAATCTCACCAAGGGAGGAGGGGGGTCGAAAATCGCAAAAATCACCTCACGTAATCAATGAACGACCTCTTATGTACAATTGGGATTCCCAACTGGAAGAGAGACACAGGACCGAGGAGGTTGGAAGAGAATTTTTAGGGAGGCCTGGGCTCATAGAAGGCTATACAGCCAATGATGATCATGTCGGGTGTAGGCGCTGGACTTTACACATTTAGAAATAATGAAGGTTGCTTAATTCTGCCAGTGTTTTCTAGGCAGAACTGCTGGAATACAGGGATTACTGTTAAATATATACAGGATCACTCTTCAGTGGTCACAGGTACAACAAGCGCTATCATAAGCCAGATGAATGGGTACAAGCAATTGTGTGAGATGAACAGGAATATGATCAATTAAAAGCTCTAGATGGGATGTCAAGAATCAAGAACCAAGAAGAGAAATGCTCGGTCTGACTATAGCAATCGCGTGACTCCATGATTATCCTCAGGAAGGACATCGCCATTACACTATTGACCATAGGACACTTTGGGAACAAGCGTTCAAATTATGAATTCCATTACAATATCCACTGACGCAGCTGTCGGGAGGAAAAAACTAAAGAAACAAATGGACTTTTTCTTTATAGCTGTCAAACCTTAGACCAAAGTCAGATATACGTACCTGCCAAGGGCGAATATAATGTAACAAGAACGATCTTAAAGTCAAAAATTTTGGAAGTCGGTCCACACCTTTTCGCCGTATCGTTTTCATTTAGGCATATCGCAATCAACTAAGAATAATCGATAATAATAAATTTAAGCAGCAATTTATTATTTTAGCATTTTTCATTTAAGTTACTCATAATAACATTATTCAAACCAAATGAAAAACGATCACAATAAATTGATTTTCACACCACTAAATCAGTTACTTTCCATTTTTCCGTATACTATATATGTATATTAAAAAAAACATTTTTTTTCTCCAAAATAAATCCACTAACCCCGGGAGCAATTTGGTGGTAATTTGTCATGTCAATTGTAAAACATCATCCAAAAGGTCAAGCAATTTATGACTCTCTCAACAAATGGCGGCTGACCTAAAGATATTCATCCCACCCTCAAAAAAAAAAGAAAAGAGATACGAATATCTCCAGGATCCCCATGGTGGGTTAAGTAATTGAACAACATTAATATAATTGTCGCAGCCTGTTTTACTTGCGCCATTATGGATGATTACTTCGGAAGGAGGCCACAAAGGCATTTGTCTCACCGATAAATCGACCGAGAACCGCCTGCAGTCCGAGTCCGTTCCTTGGACCAACCGACATTTTTTTTTATTGAAATTAAATTTCTTACACGCGTGCGCCAATCGCTTTTCTTTTGACCAATAAAAAATTATCATTGCGAAGATAAAAAAATAACAATCTTCTCTTTTTTTACTGCTGAATTTACACAATTTTTGTGTAGGTCGAACATACAGGTATCCCCAAGAGAGTTTGATTAATCGCCGATGGTATTTACAGCCAACTATTCGGCTTTGTAGCAACAAGGAGGTAGAAACTCCTTCAAGATATACAACGATATATACCAAGGCACACTTTATCGGTTAAGATTGTTTATGTTCCATATTTTTTAATTTTTTTTAATTTTTTTTTAAATTTTTTTCAAGTTATTGCATGAAAATAATGTTTAGGATGCATCCGGATTAAATCCGTGTTACGGTGGACTTCTGTTTTGGTAAAATTGGATTTTGGCACGAATCATTAATTCCGATAAAACATCCGATGTTGGTGTTCTTGAAAAAGGATGTTTTTTTGGTGAAAAATTGTTGAGTAATTAAAAATTTTGTTGTATTAAATTAATTTTAAAATAATTTTTGGTTAAAATTTTGTGTTAATAGCATTTGAGGTAATAAATTGTTGATTATATATGTATGCCACGAACATCAATATTAAATTAACTGTTCCATTGGAAGTATTCATTTATCATAAAATTTTGAGCAATTAAATTACATCTTCAAAATGTGGTTTTTAAAAGAAAATCTAAGAAGTTGGTTTGTTGTTACTTTGACAGATACCAAAGGTGCCTCTTAGCAACTGCGACCACTTTTTTGTAACCTCTGCATCTGGTTTGAAGTAGAAGCTTTAGATTATCTAAATCATTCTTTAGGACCAATCGACTTACAATTGGCTATTGCCAAAAACGAACATTATGAGGCTCAATCCGTTTCATCCCTTTCAATTTTTGTTATGAAATATACAGGGGCGCCGCTTTCATAGGTGCAAATCGTGCACTTGCACCGGGCGCAATTGGACGCGGAACTTCCAAAAAGATTGAAAGGGTTCTCCTTCGCATTCATTTTCATGTGTTTTGTGTTTTGCATTCATTTTCATGTCATTTTTGTGTTTTTTTATTTCATTTGCCTGTCTTCGTCGTCTATTCTTTCTTAGACGGCACGGCACGGCGCCATATTTCTTGGTTTGCAGTTTGTACTAGTCGTACTATTATAGATCAATAATTTGGCGAGATCATCTGTATCGCTTCCGTTGTGAACTGAAAGCGTTTTCTTCGTCCCAAAAGACTGCCAGGGCTCACTGTTTTTATTTTATACAAGATTCTACAGTGGAAACTAATACATGCAATTCAGTGAACACCGATTAGGCGGAACCCAGGATTGTCCTTGGAATAGCTAGCGAAGTACACCGAGAAACATCCTGGCAGATGATGACGTTGGTAGATGTGTGAAGAATGGTGGCAGTAGCGCCGAAGGCCATCTACCAGAATCTTAAACAATACGAAGCTTAAAGAAACAGCATTAGCGGAAGAGTTTTGTGATTTTAAAGCGCGAGCAAAACCCACCACCAAAACAAGTTTACGAAGCAAATCCTAATTGGACACAGGCTTTCATAGGTGCAAATGGTGCACTTGCACTGGGTGCAATTTAAAAAATTTAAAACTTCGAAAAAGAATTGAAAAATGCCTTCATTTTCAGGTATTAAAAGAACTTCACAGAGCGTTTGTATCTTTTTCATTGTATCTTTTTCAATGCTGTGAAAAAATGAGCAGCTGATGGGGAGCAATATGGCATACTGCACCGGCCGCAAAAAAATACAAGCGCCGGCCCTGGATATATATAATCGTTTAATGGAAAGGACAATTTTAAGCGTATAATGCCCTAAACAAAATCTAAAAAAAAAATGAGTCTATCAGTTATTAAAAATCAGCCGACGATTATAGTGATAACGATGGTAAAACATTCTTTGAACGAGAAACGCAAGTTGAGACTTGAGAATTAGAAAAACCCAACAGTTACATTGTGCAGCCATTTTGTCACTATATAGAATCCATTTAGTTTTTAGAAGTAATTATTGCTGAAATAATAATTTATACATTTTACCACTATGTCAACAGATAGCATTTCAGGTTCATATTAGGTCTATTGTGTACGTACCTCACTAACAGACGATCAGCCTGCCGGGCGAAGGCAAGAAGTTTTTAGTTGAAGAGCGGGACTCAAAGCTTTACGATAAACGTTCTTCTTCTATGCCATATCAGAGCAGGACTTTCGCACAGGAGTGATTTTCGCCCTATTAGTATTCTTCATTTTCTCACTAAAGTCTTTGAGAAAATTGTATCTACTCAGGTCTTGCGGTATCTTGATTCTTATGACTTCTTTTCTAAATTCCAATCTGGTTTCCGTAAATCCCACAGTTGCGAAACTGCTATATTGAAGGAAACAACTGATCTTTATTCTGCCCTTGACCGAGATGGTATTGCAAAACTAGTTCTTCTTAATTTCTCCAAAGCATTTGACTCTGTGGTTCACTCGCATCTCCTCCATAAACTTAGTCAACGGTATCACTTCTCTTCTTCTTGTGGTCGGTTCTTCGCTTCTCTTCCCACTAATAGATGTGCTCGGCATTGTCAGTGTACTTGGCATTGAAATGATAAATGCTATATCTTCCTTCCTAAGGGAGATGTGCCTCAGAGTTCGGTCCTTGGTCCTTTGCTTTTCTCCCTCTTTATTAATGATCTTCCATCCGTTATCTGTTATATATTTCTTGTCCTTCTAGTCATATTGAGTTCTCTGGCTCAGAGCTCATTATCACTTTGTATCAAATAAACGAATGGAGTTCTAGTAATTCCCTTAATTTAAAACCAATTAAATCGCAAGTAATTTTCTTTAGTCGTCGCTTGCTGTCTTCGGATGGCTTCCCACCTCTTTTACTTAATAAAATTTCTCTTCCAATCGTTGACTGTGTCAAAAACCTGGGTAATGTTGTCAATTCCAAATTATCCTGCCGCAATCATGTCTCATAGTAACTCCTGATCTATGGCACATTTCGCAAATTGTGGCTACATGGCTGTCTATTCCTCATCACCTACTCGAGCCAAAGTTATCAAATCTCATGTTGTTCCTCACTTATTTTTTGGTTCGCTGGTGTATATTTCCTTCGACACGTCCTACCGTCAGCGTCTTAAAGTGGCATTTAATAACTGCCGTAGGTTCATTTTTCATTTGAGAAGATCTGATCATGTGTCGGATGTTCTAAATTCCATACTGGGTTGTGATCTTTCAATTCCTCGATCTCATAGTTTACTTCTCTTGCATAATGTTTTTTAAACCAAAAGCCCCTGCTACCTTTCTGACTTCCTCTTTACTTTGCAGTCCTTGAGATTCATCAAATTCCTGATTCTGACCCACATTTCCCTAATTGGTAGTCGTTCCTTCTTAGTGCATACCCTCAGAATCTGGAATAATGTTCCAAATCATATGTAGAGAATGGCACAGCCACAGCTATTCGTAGCAATGAATCTATTTTCCTATCTTGTTCTTCTTCCTCTCAATTCTCTATTTCTCTTTCCCTATACTATTACCCAATTTAATTTTAATTTTAAGTTTGTTTTTAATTCCAATTAAAACTTTAACTTTAATTTTGGTTCTGAGTTAACTTTCACTTTTTATTCTAGTTTTAACCATATTATTTTTTTATGATCCTACTATACCATGTACTGCAAAAGTTCTAAAAGTATTTCTTTGAAATAAAGTTATTATCATTATTATTATTAATTTTATCTTTACTGGAGGTGAAAAATCAGTCTCTTCGACACTACATATTGAGGATGAGTCACTATAACTGTCATTGATTTCAAACTATAGCTCGACCCTTGTCACCCTAGGAATCGTAAATCTCAATAAAGTAATCTGTGTAGCTCGAGGCCACTCTCCTCATCATATTGCATCCTTTTCCTATAAATGGCTTTGATATTGCTATCTATGTTTTACAATTCCGGTATAGTCGTTTATATAATGGTATTAAGGTCAAAAATTGATAAGTGACTACGTCACGAGTATCACATGTTATTTATCTCGTTTATGATTAGGTTCAACCCAGGTTCAACCCGGATTCAACCCAGTCATAAACGTGTTGAGTTGAAACTGGGTCCACTCAACCGAACTCAGCTCTCCTACCTGGATCAAATTTATATTTGATTAATTTATGAAATTGGGATGAGTGACATTTGTTTCGTTTGTTTATCATCCGTGTAGTCCGCATTCAGCGTTAGTTTTGTGTTCGGTGTTTTCTTCTGGCACAGGAACAACAAATTATTTCGTTCTGAATTTGAGGCTATGGTTTGATATCAGTTTAACTCTATTTCAACTCAAAGTACATTCAACTCGGCATCATATACGGTCGAAATTTCAACCCAACCTCGACTCAGCTTTTCAGCCTAGTCATAAACGGGGTAGCAGGTATGGAAGCTTTAAACAGACGTTCGTATACACTCGTAAAAGAGTGCTTTTAGCTTCCGTCATACCGATATAGACCAGTTTTTGAACGTCACGTCTTTAATTACCGCCGCGCCGTAGGTAGCCAAAAAATTAATATTGGTATGAGGCTTAAGGTTTTGTCTACAACTTGACGACAAATATTTAAAAATGTGATTGCTTTAGCAGTTACTGGCCGTTGTTGTGCTGAAAGTCAAGTCATATGGCAGTCGCATGTAGATGTTGATGTCGTATCGTTTTTTAGTTGGTGTGCTGAGGTCGGGTGGCGTGACAAGTCGTTTGAGTTGAAGAAATTGTCGTTTCAGTAAAATTACGACTGTCCGCACAGGGGTCAAAGAGTGTATATGCTAAGTTTTTGTGTTTCGTGAGGAATCAACATTTTTAGTTAAATTCTTGTTGTGGTTTAATAGTTCGGAACATGAAGATAGCAAACGCGAAAAATTAAAAATTGTATGTTATCATTTCTTCCCAAGCAATTGTGTAATTTGTCAGCATATCTCTGCCCTTTAGCCACATCTGGATGTTTCTAATTGACAAATATGTATTTTCTTTCAAGTTTCCCTTCTTTGTTACTAACGCGAACAGCCCGACCAAAAGTGACAAAAAAAACTACAATAAAAACGACTGTCAGCACACCAAATAAGCTGTCGTTTATGTCAGCAGATTTTACACGACAAGAATCGACTATCAGCACACCGCTGTATTAGCTACACTGCTTATGACAGCAAATACGACTTTCAGCACAGGGGCCACTCTCTCATCAATCTGGGATTTCAGGAGAGGTTACGATATAGAGATATGCTAGATATGTAGCCTCTGAATGGTATTTTTCGACTACAGACTAAGTCTATCGGCATATTTCCCTAGCTAGTCGTTCACTACACGCACTACAATATCATCAATACATCAACACGGTTGTGGACTAAGCTTCCCCCCCTCATTATTTTCGAAATTAGAGATAGCGTCTAAGGGCAAAAAGCCTAAGATTGTTCTAATCTCGTGTTCAGTATATCATGAACTTCCCTTAACTTATTTTATCCGCTAAACCTACAGCTTTGATTTGACCTCATTAATAAAGATGACACTATGACACAACCAGGTCGCGATGAACTGATAATATAAATGATGGCTTTACAGTTTAGGATCTTACCTAAAAAATGAATAAAATATAAAATTGTGGACAAAAATAGATAATGGTTTTCCATAAAGAAGCAACTTCTTAAATAAATGACTGATTACCGCAAGGGGCACCGGTGATATGCTATCCTAAATTGCATCCCCATAACCAGGAATTTTGAATGGCATGGGAAGAATTTTTGAGGGAGGAGCAAAATTGCAATTGCTGAAAATTTGCAAAGAAATCGCGAAATTTCTAAGATCAGATATAATTAAAACTTGTTATAAAAGATCAAAAAGATTTTACTAGTTATTCACCAGTTAAAAATGATCGCGTCAAATCTAACGTCAAAGAAACCCGAGAGCGTCGATTGTGAAATGTCCTTGTTTGCATGTCCTCATAATAACTGTAGAATTAAGATAATTCAAATTAATTTATTCACTACTTATTGAGTTGGCATAGTAAAAAATTGCCCATTTTGAAAGTTAAAATTGCATATCGACACTTACTCTATACACGCTTATCCTAAAAACCCATCAGGTGTTTGCCTTTCAGCAATAAAATTTAGCATTCAGCAACCACCTTTCACACATTTCTGAGCTCTTATCATCAAAAATTATCTATAACGGTTCGAGCGCTGCGAAATATAATCAGCGATCAGTTGAGGAGGCATAAGGCCAGCCTTTGCCAAGGCACTCGCTTTATCGATCAAATGATGCCTCCAATGAATCAATTATCAGATTAGAAAATTATTGCTAATATCATTCGAGCTCTTAATAAATTGTGGTGCATTGCGGCATAGCGCAAAAAACTCGAACGTCATTTGTTTAAGTGCATCCCGAATGTGCAGTAGTTGGCAATTACGGCGGATCGCGTCTCTGCGGCCAGAATACCTGCTCTATTTACGTCGAACGCAAATTGTAATTATTGCTAATGTAGTACCTGCACTACACACTGACTGCGCCACCGATGAATCTCGGGCGATCTTGATATTTTCGCGACGGTAATTGTGGCTGTGAACAGCCACTGGAGCCTGGTGTTGTTTGATTAGTTATATTATGACGAAAAAAAAAACATTTTTTAAAGGAGACCGGCACATTTCCAGCACAATTAGTTGCCAGATGATTGACGGGGTGATTTCATTTTAATTGCACCTGGTCTAAGCGATCTGAAAATTACTAATTTTATGTGGAAGACGTCATTAGCGGATCTGTCAGGGATCGTTTCTGGTATAATTTTGCTTGATGCGTTAAAATTGCTATTTGCTGAATTGATTTACTTTGTCAAGTTGTTGTTGTTGTGCTGAAGAACATTTCTGAGATATTTATGATATAAAATTTTATATCATACGAGAGAATTGTGAAAGGAGCTAACTGTTAATGTAAAAGCATGAAAAAGTGGTCCGCTGAGAGGTGTTCACGCTTGGATATTGTGTATACTTCAATGTCTGGTTAAAGGAGATCAAAACTCATTTCAAGATGTTTCAGAACGGGAACAACTTCTAGGTATGAACTATAAAGTTCGCACAAGCGTTCAGAAATTTTCTTCAAAGTCTAACGAATGAAGAATGTAAATGTTCCTTTATGGGCAATATCAGGATGTTTAGATAAGTAGCTTCCACTGAAAATCTAAGAAAATTTTCTACAACAAGAAGTTATTATTAGTATAACCTGTGATCACAGAGCTTTCAACCCTAAAAAAAACCTTTATAAGCCACGAGAGTAAGGATTTGCCTGAGTTTATGGCTGCCTGCGTGCCAGGGTATGTGGCCGCCTCCAAGGAAACATTATAAAGATTTTTAGAATTGTGCCTCCCTACCAAAATGGCACCAAAATATTTTTAGGTATTTAGAGTGATTTTTAAGTGCTGACAATTTGAATGTTTATCCTCCTACGCCCGTCGCCGTTGCCGACCTGTGCGCAACACCAAAATTAATAAATAATATTGATATTGGCCTACAGCCCCACTTCACAACATCCCCCTTCGAATAAGAAATATATGTTTCCGCCTTGAAATTACTATTGGAGCACTCAAAAATCACTGAATACCTTTAAACAATTTTGAACCATTTTGCTCTTGAGCCTTAATTCTAAGCATTTATCAATACATGTGCATATTGTAATGTGGAAAATAATTAACGTATAAAGCCTTGCAATATATGGCGGGCTTTTGAAAGGCTTGGTCTTGCAGGCCATTGGAGGATCTTCGTATTGCGCAGCCTGAATGCTGTGCACTTATCCGTATTCGACGTACTTTCGGTGGCAATTTGCCGCATTTTATTTTGAGCGCTTGTGTGTTGTGTACGCAATGAACGCAGGTCAGGCACGGCTCTGTACGAGAGTGCATAGCCCTTTCCCATTCAACCAAAGCCTAGGTGAAGCCTGAATAGTCTGTCGATGGTACATCTAAGTAAGGAATTCCTGTTAATCCACCATTACGAAAATTAAATCTTCATTTTTAAATTATTTGATAATAGGTTGAGAAATAAACTTTTTAATGCAACCGACACCAGAAAAATTACCATTCCATTATCTACAAAGTCGGCTTAGTAGTATCTCTGTGCGCCTCGGTGCTTTTCTGACTGATTTGGCCACCCCGCCCTCAAGCGTTGCTCTCACTCGGTGGACACGGTTTTCTTCAATATCCACGAAGTACATATACAGTATTGTGCAAAACTATAGCACCGCATTACATGGTTTTCAAATAATAGTGCATGTTTAAAATTATCCGCCACTTAAGAGGTTGTTATAGTTCACGTCATAAAATCGAAAGGGATGTCCACAAAATATTAAAATTTCTGTAAAGTTGCTATAGTTTTGCACAGCCCAAAGTGAACTAAGCGTAATATTATTGTTGTTTTAATTAAATTAGTAAATAAATGTTTTTTTAATTTTTATATAAAATAAAGCTGATAATTTAAGTAATAAAGTGGCAACGTTTCGAAATTGTAACTTTAATAGTTTAGGAGTTCTGATCTATTATTTGAAATCCATGCAATGCGGTGCTATAGTTTTGCACAATACTGTATACGTGCCTCAAAGAGATACCCGCAGGTCTTGACAATGCTCTCCCTATCGTCCTAAAGACATGCTAACTAACTAGCTTTCAGTAACCACCGTTTCAAGCTGTTTGGCCCATCCTACTTCTTCGGAGTTTATCATGCTCAATCTATAACAAAAAAAGATGACTCAAGCCACTTCTCTACCTAGCCAATTAACAGGGACTTTGAACTACTTCTCGACTAGGGCCGCTTGAATCGTGTCGAATTGAAATCCTTCAGAACAAAGAGCCAAACAGGCATTACACCCTCGATCATTTACCACCTTTGATCTACATGAGGGTAGATGGTCAGAGGTTTAAAAGTCATTGGTTGCCTATAAGCACAGAGTACTTAATATACAGAGGGAACAACGAAGAACAAAATGTGTTATCAAATTATTTTGAAGTAAAGCTTTTGGCAAGCTTTTGTGAGAGACAATATCAAATTTGAAGAGAGAAAATTCTGTCCAATTTAACTTTTTCTCACGACTTCGTTGGCGCAGCAACAAGCGCCGGGCAGAGGGTCTTACCTTACACACATACATATAAATAATGTGCCAGCATATTATTATGGAGAAAGTTGATAGGAGCATTCCGGTGCGGTAAGGGAAATTCGAAAGGGGGGGAGGTTTTTTCTAGTCCCAAACATCTGCTATGAGTGTTTTTTTTTTCATTTATGCACGTACGAAGAAAAAAACAAAGTTTTCTGCCCATGAACAAAATTAAATTTTGGTGGATAGCATAAAAAATCTACCTTTCTGGTTTAACTAAGGAATATTCTCGGGGATATTGGCTTTTTATTGTTATTATTGTAAAATGTGAGAGTACTTAGTTTGTTTTATTTATAACTGATAAAGAAGAATTGTTGTGGGCATCTTTGTTATGATGTACGACAGGCTATGTAATGTAAATTTCACCTGGTGTGGTTTTTTAGGGGGGTTAAAAGGGATAAAATTTAGTTTTTCATGATTAGCTCGAAAACTATTGATTTTTGAGATATATAATTTTTATAAAAATTTAACTTCATTAAATGTTCACAAGAAATGGAAGGAAACTATTGTAGCATACATTTTTAACCGTCAAAGACCTACAATTATATGGTGCGGATTTTTAAAACCAGGGCTAAAGATGACTAACTAACTTACTATCAAACCTAATTGCAAAAATTGCGATACCAGTTTTATTATTTGATGAATCCCATCACCTGACCAACCAGCAACGATGATTCATACAAAGTAAGTTGTCTTCTTGTTTGGAGACAGCGCTCGCCATCCCGGCACTGAAGTGGTCGTTAGGTCAGGTTAAAATGGCTGCCCACTTAAGCCCGACATTGGGCACATTGTGATGCCATCCTATGTAGTGTTGGAACAAAGTTCAGGCCATTTTAAGCCATTTTGAGCTTTTGATAAAGCGACAGAGGTTAGGAGCACCAATATTTTGCAGCTCGCTTAATCCATTAAGGAAGGGTGAGCCAAGGAAGGTCCTCTTTTTCTTCCGAGGGCGGGACATGTACAGAGAATATGGGAGACAGTTTCTTCTTCTTATTCATTACCACAACTTCTTCATAAGTCGTTGTGGGGAAGTTCTAATCTTTCGGCGTGCGGGGCAAAGGTACAGTGACCGGTCAGCACCTTTACTATATGGCTTACCTCATTTTTGGTTCAACTGAACAAGAGATGTTGAACGCTTTGCGTCCAAAGTTGGCCACATTGCATGAAGAGTGCGGCACACCGTTGCTGTGATCCAATTCAAACCCAGCTCGAGCCAAGCTGATTTTCCTCACAGCTTGTTTGTAGGAGGCAAGGGCATTCCCATCCGGGTTAAGTGGGGTGTGCTTTCCACTTCGTTTCCCTGTCTGCAAGCTCATCAGCAGCAGGTCGTTACCAAAACATTTTTGATTTGATATGGTCCTGTAAATTGAATTGGTTGAAGCTTATGACTTTCTCTGGTAGATGGTCGTTCATATGTGGTTAATACGAGGTCGTTAAGTGAATACGGTTTATGCGATGTATGCATATATCTTTTAATGACTTCTTCTTATTTAACGGCTCTACAATCGCTTTACCGTCCCGCCCTCTCGTAACTATTCTCGCCACCAATCCCGATTCTATCCAGCCATCCTTCCAGCGAACGTTGGGTTTCCCTCGCTATCGCCCTCATAGATGTTACCGTAGAGAACTTTCCGATCCTGTCCATCTTCACTCATAAGAGCTAGATACCCTGTCCACCGGGACCTACCGCGCTTTGATTTCTCCACAACATCTATGTCGCTATAACGCTCGTAGATATCGTCGTTGTAAAATTTTCGGAATTGTCCTTTATCTCCATCATCATTGGCACTACAGCCGTCTGTGAGCCTAGGCCTCCTCAAGAACTTTCGTTCAATGATCTTGGTCCTGTATCTCTGTGTTCTGGTTGGTAACCCAATTGTAAGTTCATTTTTTGTCACCTTTATATCTCTTCCTAGGTCTTGTAACCCTAATCGCTCTGGCCTTTGGAGGAACAGGAAGTTCGGGGCACTTCTGCAGGCATTCCCATTACATGTCCTATCTAATGTAGGCGTGATATATCTATGGTTGTGGCAGGTTTTTTATATATTTAGTACAATTTGGGGTTGTATCTTCTTCACAACAATTTTCCGAAGGAAGTTACTGTCGAACAAGGTTAAGAGGTTAGAGTGCTTAGAGTGCTTGGATTTGAAGTGTCTTGACACACTGCAGTAGGTTTTGTTGGCTTTTAGAAGCCGTGCGCGTATTTCTAGTACCATGCTATAGTGGGCTGCTACTATTGACTCAAGGTAGGTAAATACTTTTGCCACTTCAAAATCGTATTCCTCTACCTTGATTGTGGGACCAATGTTAGGTGTTCTTGCAGACGAGGCCACCATATATGTACTTTGTTTAGCTTTCGTTGATTTGCAGTCCCAGCTTTCGTGCCGCCGCGCCGGTTCAATCTGGGTGAAAGCTACTTGTACTGTTCTTGATGGTCTTCCGATGATGTCAGTGTCATAAGCCATCAGTATTTGTGGAGGATTCTGCCCTTTAATGTCACCCCTGGATTATTTTCTCCAACACTAAGTTGAAAAGGACAAGCCGGTCGGAGTCCATTATAGACCAGACCTATAAGGACAGTGGTCCGGACGTTTAAATTCTTATCGCAGATAATGTCATTTAAAATTTTCCAGCCGAATGACATGCAATGAAGATGAAGATTTTACTTTGTTAGATGCTGTGAATTATAATCAATGTTAAACAAACGTAGGGGGTGTTCTTGTCAAGGACTTACTTTCTTTGTAAGTCGATAATGAAAATTTTAATGAAAGTACTGGTATTTAGAAGAGGCACTTGATACCGTTGTTTAAGCACTGTTTCTACCAAGAGGTGTCGAAAAACACTTTTCAAAGTATGCGTGTGGAAAATGATTAGTAGAGAAACCATTGATTTGTAAAAACTGTGATATTAAATAAGGAAAAAGTTTCATTACAGTGCTGTTTTTATGATTACTGTTTTTTCTTGTTACAAAGATTGAAAAGACACCGTTTGGTCAAAATAGGTACACACAAAATCGTGGTAGAAATAGTGTTAAAAAATAATTTCTCAGATGAGGCTTCTATAAACTAATATATATTCAAAACAAAGGTTGAACATTGTAATAATTGCAAGAATATTTATTAAAACAAGGAGAATGGCTTGGACTTAAAAATGAGTCCCTTTTAAATAGTAAAAATTACATAAACAGTACTAATCCGGGGTCTTACATTCGCCTTGACAACTTCTTTTTGATTTGGGTAAAGCTCATATCAAAATTTTTGGGAAGGGGTTTAGTGAACGGTCGCAAGAAATTCCATTAAATCAAAACCTATGCAAAAGTGCTATACCAGAAAAGACAGAAGCATTGCTAATAACGATTAATAAATAGCTTGGTGTACTGTATGCCCTCCATATTTCCCTCTTATCCTCTTTGTTCTTGCCGTATATGCAAATATAGTTGTGCTTGTTTGATCACAACAAATCGTGGGTTGTGCCTACGTTTTAAAATGCGCCTACGGTGGTGTTATATACTATGCAAAATATAAACTCGCAAAATATAAATTCGAAGGAGTATATACTATCGTTTGTGAAAAAATTGCATGATCTACAGTTGTTATTGTAATTATTTTTGCGATAAAACCTACCATTTAAGAGATATTTGTTTTTGAATGTTGGATCTTGGAAAATTTTGTAAAGTAAGTTCGATAGATTGGACTAGATGTATTTTTGTTCCAGTAAGCACTTTGGGAACGAGTCCCCCAAGTTTTGACAGCAAGTGGTGTCACGGCTCCCAAGTTGTGTTCAAAACATCAGGCCAGTTCAAAGAAAAGTGTGTTTAAAATGCATGAATACGATGCAACTAACAAAAATGTCAAATATTCCAAGTAACTCCCAAAAAAATTGAAAAATTAGGAGTTTCAAACAAAGTGGAAACATATTTGTTTTTGATATAACGTGTAAATTTAATAAATAAACCACCTGGTTCCACTATTAGAGCAGGCAGCAAAGGAACTTTCGACCGCGTCATCGCGTCACAGGATAAATTTTCTATATTAGGATAGTATTTTTATAATTGTGTTAGGAAACGTTGAGTTGCCAAGGTATATCCTGGTACCATAAGGGATATATTATTATAAACAGTTATTTTATAACAAAACGAAAATTAAAATTGTAACAATTTTGTAATATTTTTGAACGGTTTTAGAACTAGAAATGTAATATAACTTTTTTTCGTAAAGTTAATAATTTAAATACACATTAATCTTTAAAAATTAAAAATTTTCAAATCATTTTACAATTCTTAATTTTTTATATCATCTAAACTCCCAAGAAATCTTATTAGCAATTTTAATATTTTAATTGTTTTTTATATTTTTAGTGCGCCAGCCTAATCGTTCGTTTACGAAAAAAAGTTAGTTAAAAACAACATAAGACCCATTTCATTTTATTATCACAATCGCAGGTAGAAAAATATTCTTTTCCTTTCCAAAGATTCTATTTCAGTTCATTACTATACTACCACACCAAAAAGTTATTGCGCACACACATCCTGCTTAGCAGTGAAAAACTTGAAGAGAGAGTCATGATGAGTTTCGCTCTCAAAGAAAACAAAAAGCTCGGATGGGTTACGACTTGTGACCCATTTTGGACGTCGTAACCCATTGTTCCTGTTGTTCCCTCTGTATGTTAAGTACTCTGTGCTATAAGGTAATTCATTAATCAGAAAAACCCATAGGATGGGTCGTGGTGGGATGAGTGGGGTTGGGGATTTGTGCCTATTGAGACTTTTGATCTACATGTTGAGAGCCATCAACCTGTCGAAAGCCATTTTCCATAGCAATAGTACGAGGTGTTTTGATTACTTCTAACCGTCCACTAAAGAAAAAAATTCGGAATGTGACTATAAGGACCTATCTCAAATATAAGAGGTAGCCGTCAGTCCAACTGAAGATAAGAGCGAAATTTAAAGCAGTCCAGGGGCGATAACGGAAAAGTTTTCAAAAGTTTTACGCTATAATTAAGAGAAAAATCGTGGGAATTCAATTAATGTGTTTTGGATAACGTCCGTCCAGGGAAACAGGTGGAAGTAGGTTACTAATAGTAGCGAAAACAGGGTTTTCACGTTTTAGGTGTGAAAAAACCACCGCTTTTCCAGTTTTTTTTTGTATTAAAAGCTTTTATTTGGAGCTTTTTCTCGGTTTTCGACAGTTTTATTAATTTGTTTTTCACCTATTCTACAGATCCGATTTTATTCAAAATATATTCATATTATACCTACGATTTTTCTCTTAATAAAGGCGTTGAAAAATCGCAGTTTCTTTTTGCTTTTAAGATAAAGCTCAAAAAGCTCATAGGAAAAAACCCAACAGAAAAGATTATTATGTAAAAAACTGGAAAAGGATAATTTTGAAACGAGTTTTTACGGCGTTATATCAAATCTCACATACATTTCATGAATATGGGTTTGTAGAGCAGCTCTTTGCGAATAAACAAGGCTAGGACCATTTTGGGCCTTGTTCTAACCATTTCCCACAAACATCCATCCATCCAATGGTGCTACAGTCCAAATCGAGTATTTCTCTAAGTTTGACAGTTCCTTACAACAGTTCTCCAGTACCGAATATTGAGCATTGTCTCTGCGTCAGCCGTCATAGAGTCCATCCATCTCCTCCTGGGTCTACCTATTGGTCTATTCCTGAAATTTCTGCCAACATAAGCCATTTTGGAATACGATTGTCCTCGATCCTATTATATGACTATTTATTCGACAATTTATAGATTGTGTTCATCGATAGTTATAATTCTTCCCATTCTAAACCTTCCAGCCCTGGATTGCTGCATCACCTTTGTTTTCTCTTCGTTGATGTTCAGCTCTATGCTTTCGCAAGTATCAGTTTTTATATTTTTGCGATTTGCGCGAAAAGCTGTGGAGTAGTGAAAATCGGTTAACCCGTAATCATGGGGACAGGCCAAAGTTTTCGCGGTATTCGAATTACGTATTACCCATTGGTTTTGAAATATGTGTATATTGTATACAGAGTTTTTTTATTAGGTTTACAAAAAATGGTATGAATGGGGGGAAAAGTAATGAAACACTGCGCAGGATTGTGAAAAAGTTTGTATTGTACTGATAATTTTAATGTGAAAGATGTGTCAAGCTCTGGTCGTTCAATCACTGAAAAAGCTGATGAAATTCTTGGAAAAGACCAGCAAGATAGGCATGACAGCAGTATCGATGTTGGTACGGAGCTAGACATTGACTATACAACTATGTTGACCCATTTTTACAAAGCTGGATACAAACTGGAGGTTGAATTGGGGAAAAAGAATTTTATAGCTGAATTCCATTTGCGATGCGCTACAAAACACAAACAGTTGGCCTGACGAATAATTCTCATTTCTTCTATGGAAATACAGTAATTTATCACCACAACATTTCGACTTTTTGATGCGTGCAGAGTGTACTCCAGACATAGCAACCTCTGACCATCACTTGTACCGATTTCTACAGAACTGAATCACAAAATTTGGAGAATTGATTCCTTATCCTATGATCTCTACACAAGCCTCAGAGAATTAAAACCATGCAGCGTTTTGATATTGACCTAAAAATAACGAATTCACTGATTACATACCAAATTTTCGAAGGTGAAAAGTTTCTATCAAATATTTTTAGGAGTAACTTTTTGTATTTTTTTGAAACCATTCTTTATCATGTGTTTGTGGAAAAATAATTTCTACGAAATCTAAATCGCCTAAATACTTTTTTTATAATTGTACCCAAAGTACGGTATTGGTAGAATGATCACTACTATGTAAACTTACTAAAACAAAACAGTCCAATATTGATACTTCTAGAGATTAATATGTAACATAAAGCTGAATTAATTTACCCTAGAAAAATTCTTCAAATAACATTCATTCCACACACGTATTTTTGCCCACATTTTTACCCTTTCAAATTTCAATAAAAATCCCGCATCGCACTTTGATTTGAATTCCTTTTGCGATTTTCTAGTACCATTACTGCATCAGTATTTCCTTTAACCTGGCCAACATCATCTGTAAAAACTTAATCACGTTTCCAAGACCTCTATTATCTCTGGCGATAACAGACAAATAAAAACTCTATCATCTTCAACATCTTTTTATATCAATTGTCACCTTAACACCGATAGTGAAAAAAAATAGAAGTAATCTCACGTCCATTATTTATGAACTTGACCATTTGCGGCTGAAGATTCCACTCTAGGCTAGAGTCGACAACGAAGATCTAACAGAAACTCTGGTGACAGAAAACTGTCGTCGTCAGGAGTTAGGAGTACAAAAAAAACATCCTATAGCAATGCAGAGCACCGAAGCAAACACGATAATAACAATTGAACATGGAACTGGATCAGTAATTATATTGAGAGGAGATGAATAATTCAGGTATTCTCACTAAATTGCTAGGAATGTCGAGAAAGTCATACCTCAAAGGAATTCCTCACGTGCCGTGAACACAAATCGTTTGTGGAATTTAATTTATTCGAAGGGTTTGGAGTGGAGTCTAATTCAGGAAGGAAATAATCAGGTTTCCTCGTAAAGGGGCGAAAAGTGAATTTTGTCTCTTTTCTTAAACTTCAAGGCTTACCTCTTAACAAAAGAGAGTACAACAAGAATCGAATAATAAGGCTCGGGTGAATTAAATAGAATGGCGAATATTGAGAACGTACACCTATGGCAAATCCTTTGCTCAAGTCATTAGCGGGTATCTTCGGTGCTCCATTGGGAACAGTGATGACGAAGCTGGACGGTTTTTGGCCAAAATATTACTAATTGAAACTGAAGCTTAGATTGGATATGCAGGGAAAGAACTAAGTGTCATCCCTATTACGGTAAATTATCTCCGGGGCGGAGTAACGATCGGGCTAACCCGTTGGAGCAAAAATTGCTGAAGACAAAACCGCAAGTTGCTTTTAGGAGGATACAACTTGTTTAAACACTACAAGGGTGGGTGATCTGAATGCTGGGCAGTAGGGAAAAGATTATTTTCGGTCCTATCTACATTTCATCCAACATGAATATTAATCTGACAAATTAGCTCAAAAGGTTGGAAGTCCTTGTAACAACCAATGACAAATCCATCATTGGAGAAGACTTTATGGCTAGGCACTCGCTCTGGGGGCGGGGAGACAATGCACACTAGGTTTTATGAAACAGCCTTCCTTAGCATGAATATTGTCGCTCCAGATATTTCGACCTGCCCTGGGAGAGCTTCTTATTTGGATTTCTACTTAAACTTTATAGTTTCTTCCAACTTTCCGGACTTCAATCACGCAGTCTTTTCTACCTTCGCCTACCCGTCTGATTGCTTTGGAGTTTTGCTAACATTCGGAAAATTTGTACCAAACATGGAGAAAGCTGATCAGTGGTTCATAACTTCGTTTAAGTCTACCTGAAATGATTTTAACAGAGACTTGCGCCGATACATGCAAAGGTGCAAGCACTCAAAAAGGTGGCGTTTAAGTTGATGTCGACATTTATAATTTAATTGTTTAGATTAAGAAGGAATGCCTGAAAAGGCATTTCTACAGATCTGGAAAAAGAATTTTCTATAATGTAGGGAAGTAGGTGTTTCAACACACTGATACGCAAAAAAAGATGCCCTCACTTAGTAAAGACAGGAGCTAATAAAAATCAATACTTTGTTAGAAGCTTTCAGATTAAAAGGTGCAATGAGATCGAAAGACAACCCTATAACATCGCCCCTGGTGGTTAACGAAATCCTTATTTCCAATAATACTGAAAAAGTTTTAGAACTACAAAATTTCTTTAGGCGATTGCGTAACAATGATAGCAGACCGTGTAATGGGAACTTAGCAGCCATCGTTGAAGAGATTATGTCCATGCTTGAAAAGTATTTTTCTCCAATCATAACATTTTCAATCCTTATCCGACCGGATAATCTGGAGAAAAGAAGAGATTATTTCACCCGCAACGCTCATCGCGTGTGCCATCAACAAGAAATCAGCGGGTAATGGCAAAATCTCAAAGTACCTATTAAAGAAATGTGTTCAAATTATAGCCAAGCACCTGGCTATTATCATCAATAACTGCCGGTGGAACTGCTACTTTCCAAAAGCACGGAAGAAGGCCAAGATAGTACCCATCCTCAAAGTTAGTAGCGCCAAAACACCCAGTGACCTCAGACCGATAACTATGCAGATACACAGTTATATACTCCAGGAAGACCTCCGCTTCCCCTCCTCTTTCTTCTCTTACCTAATCGCGCATAAATGAAATAGAATTCTTATTATTATTACGTTTCGCGACTCTTCCAGCCTCCACATGATCCCACCCGAGGCCCCCCTATTCACATCAAAGGCTCCGCCAGCATCAAAGCTACACAAGGCACACCAACCCGCCCCAGAAAGGTTCAACTAGTTTCACACAGGAGGCACTCTCCCCGAAAGCTCATCCAAAAAAGCTCAATACACAGGTTCTTGTCCCGAAAAAAGATCACACTCGAGCCCACAACCGATGACGTCACTGCTCCAGTCCTATCATAGCATAGAAAAGGTCACACTAAAAGATTAAAAAAAAATAATGGGAAATATTAAAATGTTGTAAAATGGCATCGTATAATGGAATATTTATTAAAATAACATTGATTAAACACTTGTAGTTCATCAAAGCCATTCCTCACTGTTGCAGAGGAATTAGTGAACAATTGGATCTGCAGATTTGTTGTTCCTCATGAGCTTCATTCTGACCAAGGGAGATATTGAATTTTTCAAACTCCGTAACACAAAAAATTTGAGCAGTTCTGCGCACCTCGTTGCCAAATTTTATAAATAATGTTCTATCATTTCCCCTCTTTTTAGTTAAAACGGCTACAAACACTGAAAAAACTCAACAAAATAATTTGGGAAGGGATGCGCGCATGCCGAATGAATAAAGTCAATTTATCTTTCTATGTGTTGAGCAGAGCTTTTAAATACATGTAAAGTCCCTGCTCAACAAAGGCAGTTTATTCAACATAATAAGCATAATTTTACTTTAATTATGCGAAATATTTCTCATTTCTAAATTTAAAATAATTTAAAAAAATGCTGAAAAAAATTCCTTTGAATAAATGAGCGTTTTCATACATAAACCGACAGTTCCCCGCAGTCGCAAGCAACACAACCTCCCCGGGCAGAAGCGCGTATGCGACTTGCAGGAAACGTCAACAATCTAGTAATCAAAGTGATAAAAACACAAATTTCGTATTTTTTAATAGAAATTACTACAAATTATTTCTGTAGCATATGTGTAAAATATAATAACCTTAAAATAAAAAAAAAATATATAAAAACGGGTGTTTTTCAGTCATAATTTGGAATTTTTTTAAATAATCATTGGAGTCCCAGAAAAATACACCTCCCTTTAGCAATACGCAGTCGCGACTGATTACATGGCAGCAAGTGATTTGGTAGGAGGAGTTAACTGAAGCTTTTGTCTGAGCTTTTAAACATTTTTAAGAGCTTAGCTGGGGAACATGCGCGGGATGTCACGAGGTTTGAAAACAACTATACTTCGAATCGCAAATTTTTCAAAAAGTATGTAAGAGTGAAGAAGACACGGACGACGCTCTTTCTCCCACAGTCTAATGGAATGGTAGAACAATCCTGTTGAATCGACAAGATCACCTTAGGCATATCATACATCAGTTCATCAAGACTACCCCCTTGGACTTGAAATTTGGGAAACCTGTGGAGACCAACGAATCTACTCCGAGCTATACAGGTGAACTTCGTGATCGACTCGCAGATATCCACCAACTCGCAAGGAAGAATCTTAAGATAGCCGATGACAGGATGAGAATAAGGTACGTCCTCCGAGCAAACTGTAGAAGATACCAGGAAGATGACCCCGTTTGGCTGTTCAACCATAAGCGACGGAACGGAAAGTCTCTGAAACTTCACCGCCAGAGATAGGGGAGCTATAAAATCCTAACACAGATTAACGATGTCTACAGGATTCAACAAGGACCCAAGGCAAAGGGGAAAATCATGCACATAGACAGACTGTGCCCATATCACCAGCCGGATCTAGGTTCAGAATCCGGATACTCCGAGACTACTTTTGTATTACTCCGGAATATAGCATGGCAAGTGACCTGGTCATTTCACTACAATTGATTCCCTTCGAAAATAATTCCTTTTGGGTAGTAAGTTGATGATTTAAGCGACAGCTGCGTGAGTAGTGCTGGGGCTGGTCGTGACAATATGTAAATTTTTGCCCTCCATCTCACCACGACTGTGGTGTTTGACTCATGTTTCTATTCTTGGCCTTACTTAAACTATCAAAAAAAAATTATTCGACCAGAAATGACCATTCGAAAGGGAACGTTGCGACGACCATGTCTGGCCCCCATAAACAATATTAAATATTTTTTAAAACAAATATTTATTTAAATTTTATTATAATATAACATGAGCCTCTTGATTCAACTACTTAAATTCAAGTTAAAATTAGAGTCTAGATATAAAACAAAATAGGCCAGTGCCTGAACATAATTCAACTAGAAAGGGATTGACACTGCAAGAGTCAAAGTAATATGAGCATTGCATTAGTACAAATACTAATAATCTTAAACGCCGTTTCAATTTCACTTTTCCAAAACCTCGCATGTCAGACAGAAACAAGAACACCCATTATGTAATTTCGAATATAATTTTTAAAATTAAAAAATCTGTAAACTTACGCATCTGCAAAATTTCATGATTAAAGTATGAAAAATCACACCAATTCCCCATTGAAGGGCACACCCTTAGGGCACTAAGAAAACACAGCAGCGCTTCTCATATTACCGATAAGAACTAAAAAAGTCACTGAAAATCGCAAAGTGCAAGTAGATACCACAAGAGACGAGAGCGCGGCGTGCAATTACCCACTTGTGGGAACCTGACAACTAAATATGGTTATTAAATTTAAAAATTGCGTGCCATTTATATTCTCATTTAAATCAATTAACGGGACACAAACACGAATTTAGAAACGGCGAACATGATGCAAGGATTCCAGATTCGTCTTGGGGTACCACAGGCGTTTCCCCGTATATAATTTTCCCTCCTTACATGATTTATTGCCGTTCAGTGTATCACGAATTTTTTTTCGGCGAAAAACATGCAATTTCACCTCCTTCGACATCATATCCAGGGCTCTGCTAATTTTTTGTAATTTTTTGATTTTATACAACAAAAAATATTTTGTTTTTTTAAATTTATTTTTATTTTTTATTTTTTTGGGTAAAAAAACGAACCATCCACGACTGCGCTGTACTGAGGTTTATAATTTGCGCTGAAAAAAGTGCCCAATTGTAGTCAAGCATCTGAGGAGTAACCGGTCCAAAGGGCCCCGGTGTTTGGCTCAGAAATTAATTTAGGATGTGAAAAAGGGGAGCAAGTACATAGCCCCAGCGGCACTCAGGGGGAGAGTTCAGAAATGGCCGGGGACAAGAAGAGTTTTTCAACACATCATTAGTGGGCATTTACTTCACGGAAAGGTTCGAAAAACATTTGTAGCCGTGCTTATTACAACCATACACGATCTTCCGGACCTCCAGGTACTTCTTCTTTGCCAGAGCATCTTTCTTATCCATAAGAGCACCAACAAATACCCAAAAATATAAGAAAAACATATTTTACCGGAAAATTAATGTGTTGTCCCCAAAAATTGCATTTTAAGCGCTTTCTGATCCGCATTATTTTTTCTTTGCACCTTCGGGGCAATTGTGGATTTTTTTCCAGGAGGATGATTTACTTGCGCGTAAGAAAATTCACGTATTTAGGATACACACAAAAAAAATGGTTATAAATAGTGGAAGAGAAATTGATGCCTTGCTGCCTTGTGTCAGGGAGGCTTATAATCAACGATGATTTATTGAAAGCAATTTATGGTTCGAGCTTCGATATTGAACGACATTTTAAGAGTCAAATTTCAGGTGTTCACAAAGCCTGATAAATTTAATTTTTAATCTTTGATATTATCAGTTACGCGCAATGGAGAAATTTAATACTATATAGTTATTATCGGTCATGGTGGATTATCTTCGGTTATGCGAAAGAGAAATTACATGAAGTAATGAATTTTGTTTTAGTTGCGCTTATCATAAGTAAGAAAAGCAGGCAAAGTTTAGTAAAGGTGATGTTGTATATAAGCATATTCGGATATTGAATTATTTTATTAATACAAAATTTTAAAACCATTAGTAAGAGATTTTTTTTTCCATTTGGTAAGAATCCGTTAGTCCTTTCGGGTCGAGTTTATAATTTTAAGTGGCCTCTAGACTATAACTAATATTCGCAATAATATTGTCCTTCTTTGCATCAGACAATCTTTCAATATTACCCACAGACAAATCGAAATGTTACCAATATTATTGATAGTCTAGGGGCCCCATTAAATATTTGAAAAAGAGTTTTAGGTGTTAAGGGTCCTGTAGGCGATCAATAATATTGTCAATACGTATTGATAATAATATTGAAGCTTCTCTCAATAATCACGTTAATCTAGCTATCTATACGGCGACTACTCACTGTTGTCGTTTCTCATCGGAATTTTCTATATCTGCGTCCGTCATTTTGCTTATACGACGCCCGAGTTGAGAAAGAAACCTCTATTATTAAGAATGCAATTCAAGGTACAGGCTCGTTTCAAAAATTTAATCCTGACTTACCTGTCTCTATACAGACAGATACCTCAAAAACGTTATTGATAAAATACAAAAAAGAAGGTTGTCCAAAATCAAAAGACAGATCACCGGATCATTTTCGGATCTATTGGAATATTAAATAAATTTTTTTTTAGCGAAGTCGGACTGGTGTTTTTTGAAAATCTGATTTTTGTTCCTAAAACATTAACAGCCCAGACTCTCGATGCATTACACGAAGCCCACTTTGGAACCAAGGCAAGGGCTAAAAACCTTTATTACTGGCCTCATATGAATATAGAGAGCATCATCTACCGATGCAGAATTTGTAACCAGTTTAGACATGCAAACACATGCTCGACCCCTAGCAAAAGGATGGGATATATTCGAGTGTAGAGGATAGAGCTTCCTGGTTGTTATTGGCTGTTTTTCTAGATGGCTGGATGTTGAAGAGCTCACTGATAAGTCAGCGGGATGCTTTATTCAAGCTACGCAGATTTTTTTTTCGGTAAATGGCATTCCCGAAACGGTGATATGCGACAACCAGCTTTTTAATTCATATGAATGTTACGCATATGCAAAATTTTGGAGTTTTCAATTTGTACACTCAAGTCCTAACTACCCTCGTTCAAATGTCAGATCAAAAAAGCAAAACAAAACGCATAAAGTGTATACACGACCTTCCTGGAATATCGGAGTACTTTATTACCAAAAATTTGGCTTTCTTCACTCTCCGAATATGAGGACCCAGCACCCAACTAGGAGGAAGAGCCTGAACTTCAGACCCCTCATTACAAGCAGCCTAGACATAAACGAATTAATTTGTGCAATAAATTGTTCTTGCATTTTTTTAGTACTTCTTTCATTTGAATGTCACATATATTGTACCCAACTTGAGTTGCTTAGTAAAATAACGCCTTTGATATCTTTACACTTTTAGAATTCAGTAGAGTTCTAATTAACCATAACAATAGATTCTTCTCGTGATAACTTTCCATTAGATTTGGGTACTGATTTCCGATATTGCGTACCATGTAGCAGCTGCAGCAAACGTCAAGAAATTCATTCAAAGGTAAAAACTGACCTTTGTACCTCTTACGGTTTCAACTAATTTGTGTCCCAGTCTTTCTTATTAGTTTGTTCCTTGCCACCGCCAGTTGGTCTTGTATGGAAATGTCAATAAGGCCCCATATTATCAAATTGACTAGTGCCCTATGATTATCGACACGGTTACGGTGATCTTATCAAAAGATTTTGGAGATCCTATTAAGTGTTCTCTGCTTGCTGTGATTAGACCAAGTATTTCTTGTTTGGACTTTAAGTAGACTGCTAGTAGAGTCCTAATAGTCAATTGGTTATCGGCTAACATAATTAACTTGGATTTCGATTCATCTTTATTGCTAAGCAGATTTTGAATTGCCAAAAACTTAGCTATAAGGCACCGGCAGAATTAAGCAGGCGTTATAGATTTCTCGACGACAAACGTTTACATAAATCCTACTCTGATTTAGAACTAAGGTTTCCTAGTCTTCAGATATCCCTTAAGTCCTCCACAGCGTAGCTCCCTGGATTTGGCGAGTGTTTGTCTTTTGTTCGTCTTCCCGCAGGGCTGTTGTCTTGGCAGTTTTGCCTAAGAATTCCTGTTATTCTGACAATATCTTTTTAGATTTTTATTGTGCATATTGTTGTTCCTTTGTTGTCAATTATAGACTGGTGATAAAATTTAGTTTTATTTTACCCCGCCTATTGGGCCACCAACAATCTCCAATCTACGAGCCCCTTCGACTTGTCTTTCTCGTTCAACTCTGTAGTTCAATGTCCGCGAACCCAGACCAGAGTCACGTTATTCTTCCTACCAAGCCTATCTAACTCAACTCGGCATCCCTTCACTAAGTTTAAAACATGAGCTACTGATTTTAGATGCTTCAATAACTATATGAAAATTTCAAAACTAAATCTATATGTAGGTGCGGGTAGACCAGTCATTAGAGATTTTTTCGGGCCATAAAATTGTACAGCCCTACTACTTCCGCGGTAACCCATAGATTACTAAAACCTAAAAACCACCCAAATTTTAGCCATGTGGAACTGTTTAAACAGTAATAAAGAACAAAAATGGGTTTTTTGTCGTTTTTTGCTTATACAATAAAAAGTTCTGGATGAATCACGTTACCCTCAACAGAATTGAAAAACCTCCAAAACTAAAAAAAAAACTCTTAAAAATGCCCCTTTTCTCAAAAATTCGCAACTCTGTTAATTTGCAGTATTACGAGATGATTTTGTGGGACATTATAGCCCGGTATATATAATTTAAATTGCCGAAGGATGAAATTGGTCGCATGTATAATTTCTGCATAGTTGCAGTATATCGCCTCAATAGGAGTAGAGTGGCCCGGTTTAAATTTACAAAATGGTTTCTGAAAGCAGAGTTTAAAAGCTACAATTTGTGTATCTTATATATTCATATAAGTTTTGAGAACAATGTTAATAATGCTTCTGAATATAGCGCATATGGAGAAAATTCAAGACAAAACGGCCTCAATAGAAGAATACAAAAAGTTTTCTTTTCCAACACAATAACGCTCGACCATATACTTTTTTCATCACCCGTCAAAAAGGAAAAGTTTTAAGACTTCCACCGTATAGTCCAATCAGCCAGAACAATCTACACAATGATGTAATTTTTCAATATATCGTGTTTATGTCATTTTTGGAATTATTTTAGTCATACTGCCGCCGTGCCATGGGTATGGCCGGATCTTGACTACAGAATTGCAATATGGACAATTTAATCTACGGACATTAAATATAATTGCAAGACGTTATACTACAGAAGTAGAAGATACAAAATAGTACGAAGAAGTGAATCACATGGTTATGTGGTATTGAGATAACAATTCAGTACACAAATTAGCAGCTCTCAATCTTCCTTACCTCACAATATAACTGCCAATATCACAAACAGCCGAAATTAAAATTTTACAAAGTAATTTAATGTTAATTTTATTGGCCAGCTTTCAAGTAAACTCTATGTTCACTTCATGCGACAACCATACTCTATTTAATTCGTTTTTATGTAATGTTGCATAACCCAGCTTAAATGCGTTTAAATAATTTTTAAAGAAGATAAAAACTGAAATAAATTACATTTGATTTGAAAATTAATTATTAATATTTATAATTACCGACTTATATCTTTTCATTAGCAGCAACGAAAGATTGACTGCCCTCAGTTGAATTGCTTCCTCCTATAAAATAAATTAGTTGCAGCTCGTACGAGTGCATATACTACATTGGCAACTCCATTCTGACAAAAAAAAAACAAGAATTATGTTATGCGATACTATGAATCCCACTCAAATGTAATAATTACCTGCATTAAGCGGAAAACATGTTTCCCTTACAAACCATTCAATATGGCGGTGCGTAAAAAGTGGGATGGTTTTTTCTCAACAGCGAATCGATCAGTTGCATGATCACGATAGCCATAAATCCATGATTTATTAGTTTACAACTCTATTTTAAGACTGATCCAGATCGATCACATGCCGACAGCTGTCTTAATTTCAATCGGGCTGCTGCTTACACTCCTGGCTGCATTAGCCATCCATGTTAGCCAGCCATAGGATCATGCAAAATGCACGATCGGCTCTGTCTAGTTTTCTAAAATGGCAGAAAATACTTTAAGTCAGTTTTTAAGACAGCTCAGACGATTTTGTTCCGATTTAGTAATCATTGAACGGAGAGTCGCCTGGCCTGGTCGTGCAGAAATTCTTATCCCGGTATATTATAGCTCCATTTGAGGCATCTTTATGGGGTCTGCTAGAAATCCTTTTTTGTAGTCTCTCTTATAATCTGGAATTGGAAGATTAGTGAAGATGTATGAATATTGATGAAGGAGCTAATATCACAGCGCAAAATATATCACCTCGTAAGTGGTGATAG
Organism: Thereva unica; assembly: GCA_949987705.1. Classification (NCBI taxonomy): domain Eukaryota; kingdom Metazoa; phylum Arthropoda; class Insecta; order Diptera; family Therevidae; genus Thereva; species Thereva unica. Next base: position 7,719,057 of record OX465282.1, read on the forward strand.
CAGCGGGCAAAAAAAAAACATAACATGAAATTTTATATTATTTTTTTGTGACTTTCGAATTTCATTAAACTGCGATTAGCACTCTTCACTATGCCCTCGTTTTGGATTATAACATCCAGTAGATTGATGTTGGTTTTATTTTACTATTTAATAAAAAGGCAATGAAATTGTTGTAAAGTTTTCGCATAAATTATTAATAAGGTGTTTTTATTCTTGTTTATTTCTTAATCTTCTAGAAATGCAATGAATATTATTTATGATGCAACTTCTTTCTGCTTATCTTTTAAGCATAGTCCATAAAATTAGTTAACTCGTGTATATTTGTGACATTTTAGTTTTTTAGCCGATGTAGCTGGATATTTTTGTTTAGGAAACGTTATTTTGGAGCCATGCGATGTGTACCAAAGTTCAAAATCATCTATATGGTTAATCAATTATGCTAATGCAACGAGTAAGCCAACCGAAAAATTAGTTTACAAGTTTTCATCTTGGTTTTATAACGGTGGTGATAGTAGTTTTTAAGAAGATAAAGAGTAAGAATTAAGATAGTAGTAAGATTGAAAATCGTAACAGAGTGTTGATAATTCTTATGCAGAAAAATATTTGACGAAATTCATGAATAAAATTTGACGAAATTCATGAATAATATTTAATTATCGCTTCATTTAAATCTTACACTATTTTTTTTACAACACTTTGATGACCCACTACGCCAATCTAGAATGCTAACAAAATAGAGATATTTCTAGTGATTGTTTAATGTCTGTTATAGTGTTGGGCAGAACACGATTATAAAATGAGTTTGTAAGAGGAGCCTCTTTTTCCTTTTGAACCAGTACAATGTCTCACTTCAAATGAGGCGAGGTGCCATTGTATTGCTAGCATGTCACGTAGTGAACGGCTCAATTTTTGCGATGCGAAAGAGGGGATACGATAAGCCTTTGAATGTTATTTACCAAAATATTCTTTAAAATTTTAGTAAACTATATAAGGAAAAACATATTTACAGATTTAAAATGAAACTCCCTAAAATTGAATATAACACTAAAATATTTTATTTGTTATAGATAGAGATTTGTGACGCTTTGTTGACACTTAACCTATTTCATCTTTCTCCTAGAACTTGACCCGCTTTAGAAAAGTGGCGTTCAGAAGACACAAAAGTTGCAACGCTGCACAGTCTTAGTTTGAAAAGTTGATAGTGTCTAGGATATTGACCTTTTGTCGAATACCACCGCTTTGCTGGATCTTTGTATCTTAGCAACAGTGGTTCTACGAGATATTTATCTATGGATTCAGTTGTTTGATTTGTGGTTTTATTAAGTCACACAACTGCTTATCAAAGACATCCCAAATACTAGACTCCTGCTCCGAAAGCAGAGGCCTTGTTGTAGTTGTAGACACTGGCATGGCGCTTCAAAATCACGGGTTTGAATCTCGTATGCATTATACTGACCCTGAGTAGATATGCAAGCTGTGACTCCAGAAAGTATATTTCTATTTTTCAATCGCACCTTGCCTAGAAAGAAGTAAGAAATGTCTCTCGAGTACAAAACTTCACTCCCCCGCAAATGTGAGAATTGTCTCTTCAATAAAAAATTTACCTCCCACGAAAAATCTCTTCAGTACAAAATTTACCTCCCTCAAAAAATGTAAGAATTGTCTCTTTAGTATAAAATTTCATTTCCTACAAAAATGTTAGAAATTTCTCTCCAGTTTGCATTTACAATCTCACCACGGCTTGGTTTAAATTGGATATTTTACTGAGGCAAAAGCAGTAAGAAAATTGCCTCGATTCCCAGATCCGGCGGCGCGGATGTGAGTGCGGATTTGACACTTTGAGATTCTCAAATCCGCAACCGCGGATTTCTCTTTGACATTTTCCGCGCTTTAAAAGTGTGATCCGCAACAAATTTGCTGCGGATTTGAAACCACAAATGCGCCTAAGATAATCCGACATCAGGTATTTCATTATCGTGTGAGTCTTCACTCCGAATTTTTGATTTAATTGAATCCGCGACTGCGGATTTGAGAATCGCAAAGTGTCAAATCCGCACTCACTTCCGCTCCGCCGGATCTGAGAATCGAGGCCAATGTCTCTGCAGTTCGTGTTTACAATCTCACCAAGCCGTAATTCGGATTGGATATTTTACTGTCGCAGAAGAAATAAGAAAATTCTGTTTCAGTTCGCCTTTACAATCTCACCTCGGCGCAGTTCAAATTGGATATTTTACAAATTGGATAATAAAAATCAGTGTGTTGATGATGTTTTCTCAATAAATACGCGGTGAGTTTTTATCTCTACATATTCATTGATGAATATTAAAAATAATGTTTGTAATCGCATTATATTCAAACGTATACTTGACGGTATGTGTGTGCTTGTGTGGTGTACGGCCATACTATCCTGCAACGAGCATTCTAATGCACTTCATATGGCCGAGGACTATGTTTAAGCACTTTTAGTGTTCGCCCGTTGAAAGGCCTTATTTTATTTTTACTCCGGCTAGGATATTTTCTTATAGTAGAGCGAATATCAACGTCGCTGCCACTGTACCACCGTCGTATGCCCTTAATAGCAACCACACGGCCGCCGTACCACCGTCGTACGGCCGTTATTGGTTCTGCATTGGTTCTGCGCCGTCAGTCGCCCCCCTGCATGGCCGCACTGTCCTGCAATGGGCCTTTTGATGCCCTCCATATGGCCGAGGTCTATAACAGCCCGTTGTAGGGCCACAATTTTTTTTTACTCGGGCATTCAGCGTATAATATTTTAACACGCTAAAGAAATCGGTAACCTTTTATCTTTTTACATCATAAACATGTTAAAATCAAACATTATGTATCATTTCACACACTTGCTACACACATCCCCCAATTTATTACGAACCAGAGAGCTTCCCAACCTCTTTTTAAAGTCAGTCGGTAACAGAAAGCCGGCGAGACAGTCCTTACGGCGACGATTTTTCTAGCTTTACTCCCTGAAGAACGGCGCTATAAAAGCTCCTCTCAAAAGTTTCGTAGTAACACATATATGGTGTGTTTAAAATACACGCATTGTGTGTTAAGTTTACACTTTTCTTGTGTAACATTTAAACGCGTAAAAAATGACTACACGATTTTACACGTGAAATGCGTTTTAAAATCACACACTTGGGTTTACAGTGTTATTGCGAACTAAATGAAGAAAAATCAAAAGTGATGCCACAGTCCAGAGCTGAAGATTTTGAATGGGGCGAAATATAGACAACTCTCGAAGAACACAATTTGGAAATAGCAGATAAAACAGTCAATCTTGGATGTACAACTAAAAAAGAATCGTAGAAAATAGAGAGATAACACTGCAAATCGCAGCTTTTGGAAGTGCGTTATTTTAGCACGCTTAAAGTGTGTTATTCTGACGTCACCCATTACTAACATTGTAGTCACTTTTTACACATTTAAAGTGTTCAAAAAGAGTTACTATAATATTAATAAAATGAGTAAACTTTAAGTGTATTAAAATAACACTCTTCCGAAAACTGAGATTTGCAATGAATAGAAAAAAAGACTGACCAGTACAACTTCTAAAAGCTAAAATTGGACTTGTGATTTGTGAACAGAAGAACAAACCGCTTACTTTTTCGAAACGACCACTACTGTGCTATGGTAACGAGCCTTGGACTATAACTCAGGAAATAGAGGAACGAGCCAGCAGGTCTACAATTTGAGTGAAAGTTCTCAGGTACATAAGTAATAGGACCAAGAATCTTTATAAAAATTAATGGACAAATAAACGGCTCATGGTAACAGAAGTTTTGGGAAAAAGATTAGTAGGCAGGAGTAAATGGACATACTCTAGGGCGGCTGAGGTAGAGGCAATGCTAGACATCCGGAACTGGAGATTTGCTGAAAAAACCGTCAAACCTGGAAAAATGCCTCAAAGGAGGAAATACTATTGGATGGAAAACAAAACAAAGGCCGACGCATGATGAGTTCGAAAGACAATGTGCTAGAAGCTATAAAAGACAAGACAGTGCACAACTGGAAAGAATACGTCAAAAACCCATGTGATTGGTGAATTATTGTTGAGAAAGCTAAAGTTCATAATGTACTCTAGCGCCAAAGGAAAAAGAAGAAAAAATAACCACTTGATTCCCCTTATTCGTACTATTTTTAATCTTCTATAGTACAACGTCTTGCAATTTATGTTTAATTACGGTAGTTAGAGTTGTTCAAATTGAATGGTACATGACTGCATTAACTTGAATATAATATTAAAAATTTCCTTGAATACCCTCTGAAACCATGTTAATAAACGCATTTAGTTGTGTGTTTTTGTTAAGTATAAATAACATTTTCTAATAAGTTTATTTCTCCTAATATATTCTTAAGCGCTTCCTTCATTGCTGTTAAACATTTTTTACTGCAGATTGAATAAATTTGTTTTTTTATTCTACTTGAAAACAAACTTCTGCACAAACCCTACACAACCTAACAAATCCTTAAAATGTTCTTCAATATCATTAAAGTGTTTCCATTTTCGATTCCCTTACGATAAACCATGTACCGGCAATAAATTTACTACTAACAATCGACCAAAGATTATTCCAGAAGTCATAACACCATCCACTGTACATCATAAATAAATTGGTATAGTAGTAAATAAATCAATATTTACGACTGATGAAAAATTTGCATCTCTGGTTGGTATAAAACAAGAACACGCCACAAGATGAGTTTTCCCATCGCATCCAATAAGACATCGATGGCAATTTAGATATAACTCGCGATAGGAAACTCATTTGCCACAAATAAACTATCGCCGTAACGTCATTAAATTTCAATAATCGAACCATCCAGGTGAAATTATAACTCGGGAGGTACATCAATTGAAAGGGGCTACAACATGATGGTACAAACTGCATTGGCTTCAGGTTCAGTTCTCTAAACGTTCCTTAACTATCGCCCGATGAGTATTCTTCTTCAGCGGACTAATAGCTACTCTGTCTGGCTCCTTTCTATGCCCCAAGTGCCCAAGCGGCCAAAGAGCTGGGGTATTATCTAGGTAACATGAAACACCTATTACAAGTGCCCGCGTACATAATATTTATGCAAATGGATGTTTGTAAAACATGTTACAGTTTCTTATTTCTCACACTGCGCATCGACCTTAATAGAGAAGTTTAACATGTTTTCATGTTTGTTTATTGGATTATGCTGGGGCCTGTGATTAGAGCGGTATCAGTATCTAGTCTCCTTCCATGGGCGAGCACTCGTCGCCGATACGGCTAATGATGACACTTGAGGTGTGCTTGGGGTGGTGCTGATAGACTACCAGTTCCAGGTGATTATACCTTAGTTGGCTTGAAATAATGGTAATTGGAAGGATATGAAGTATTTGATTTATATTCAAGCAAAAAAATTAAAATTACAGACGAGAGTGTGCAATTATCACATTGGAAATTTTCCCAGTTTCTGTTTTTGGAATAAGATCAGAAAAAGGAAATTTTTTAAATGTCACATTTTTTCCCTTCCATTGAATTCATTTGACATTAAATGTTTTAAAGATACAGAAAGTACACAGGAGCGTTGTCAAGAAAGGAAGTATTGGTTTTTATTAATTATATAAAAGGGCTAGGTACATATTGAATTCAATTTTTTTTGCTTGGGTTGAAAAGTACCGCGGCCACTCGCTTGGCCTATTTTGCTACACACCTATGCCTCATATTTGTACACTGGGAAATTAATTAATATTAATCTTTGAAAAGAATATGTTTTCATGACCGCAAGAGCATTTGACTTTATGTGTGCAGTACTACTTAGCGGACAGAACTGTTCTAAAAAGCTAGTATTGCACTGATCGAAAGGCATTGGTCACAATTTCTTGGCTGGCAAGTTGAAGTACATGGGTAAGATACATACTATACTATGGTACCATAAATGCTTTCCCGAACGCTTGTGGGTCCAACTATGGGAACAATAAAAAAACAGTGAGGTTGGTCCATCTCCGGCATCACCCTCATCAATTGTAATATCTCATCTCCAGTGGGACACAAGAGATGGCATTTGCCTAAATCAGCGGAGCCATTGGTCCAGATGGGTGTCATTCGATGAGTTTTTAGACACAGAATCTGCCTCCAGCGCAGACTCGGTAAGGGTGTGCTCGATAGTATCCTAGAAGCTTCAGATTCCTAAAAGCAATTGCCCGGGATTTAGAAGAACTAAAGGTTGACAAATCTGTGTTCAAGAAGTAGAGGCTAAAGATCCTTGCAGGGAAATGACTCAGGAGAAAAGCTTTCGACAAAGCACCCCGGAAAAACTTTGCTGCTGGGCTCCAGGAAAAACTCCGAAAAGGAAACTCCAGATCGCCCGAAACAGAAAAGAACCAAGGGTGCCAAGGGGTCCGCTCGCCCCATTTTAGCTGCTGGTGTACAGCTCAAATGGCCTAGCCCAAAGGAGTAGGCCCATTGTGATGCCATAGTGATCCCACTTTAAACCTGATGTTAAAGTTTCTTCGGTAAACTCCCTCGAGGACGTAATGAATTTTCTTGGTTGCGGGATTTCAATCTTCAAGGTCTTTACAAGCATGCTTAGGTAGAGTTCATCAAAAGTTGTTAGTCTCCCTTCTACTTAGGGCTGGACAGTGATAGAGAAGGTGTTGTACCCTTTCCTCCTCATTAAGATTCTTCCCGCTTCTGCAAAAATCGTAGGTCTCAAGACCTAAGCGGGTCGCATGCGTCCCTATTAGACAGCGTCCGGTCAGCACTCCCACTATAACTGAGAGGTCTATTCACCCGAGGTTCAATAGTGAAGTATTTCGCCTAAGATCGTAAGACTCATTTTGGAGCGCGTTCATAAACCTTACTATAGTAAACCACGAGGTAAGCTGTGGTTATGCTACATCACTTCACTTAACCACGAAAGTTTATGTTTAACCATGGAGGTTTTTGAACGCACCGTGGTTAACTACGTGGTAAAGAAAATTTAAAAATTTTTCCCATAAAATGGTGTCGGCTATTTGCCTCAATTATTTCCAATAATTATTTATTTAAAATAATCTCACAAATCCCACTTTGATTTGTTCATTATTAACATTAAAAAAAATGTCAAAAAATTGTTTTTATTCTTCTTCTTCTTAACTATCGCTAACCATGCTCCCGAGCATGGTTAAAATTTAACTACACCATGGTTAACCACGGGAGTTTTTGAACGCCAAAAGTTTACCATAGTTAACCATGGTTAACCATAGTAAGGTTTTTGAACGCGCTCTTGGTCGAGGTGCATTTGTTAAAATCCCTTCAATGCTTCTCTGCTGCTTGTTGTTCTGTCTGCATATGAGTTTAAAAGTGGCCTAAGGCTTACCAATTTTTTACTATCCAGAAAGGAGTGTGGCGGTCGTGCCTATCCTAGCCCGCTCGTATGGTTTACAGTTTCCTTTCAATTTTCCGTGACCGGGCACCCATACGAGGAGGGTGCTGAACTGCTGAGCCATCTTCTTAACAAATCTATGGAATTCAGATATAGTTCTAGAGCTGTTAGTGCAAGAGCGCATTCAAAGCCGCCTGATTGTCTGAGAAGATGTAGACAGTTCGGCTGCTGTCGCCTTGCTTGTTGATTTGCAGAATAGACTCATGCATGGCTAAAGCCTCCGCTTGGTATACACTGCAGTGATCGGGTAGTCGGAAAGAGACTTAAGTCCTAAGCTCTGGGGAAAAGACTCCTCCCACTCGAATCTCGAGCTTAGAGCCCTTAAAGAATTTTAAGGCATCTTGAAAACTAATGTGGTCTATTTCTCCATTCACAACGTGAGAGAATGTGGACTCCGTAATTCCTCGTGGTATGCAGAAGTTGGTTTTGTGGGGATGATAACAAAGTTCAGTAACTTCGTGTGCCCTCCCCTGATCCCGGTTAAAAATCCAGATTCTTTTATTTTAAGGGCTGCTTTCCCTTGCAATAAGATTCAAATGGGAGGTATAACATAACGTTTAGGAGGGGGGTTGAGCTAGAATCTTGCAGCTGAAACTATATAGATCTGTGTTCTGAGAAAGAGTGTTCCCTCAAGACCTTTCAACCCAATATTTGGTCGAAGTGGCAGTCCGAGACAAGTGTGATGTCCAGATAATTTAGGTGGGATCATTACGCTTGTTACAAATTGCGAGCTTGGTGTTTAACAGGTACTTAAAAATAACTTCACCTCGGTCTTTGGTGCCCGTACTGCCCCATTTTGTATGCTGTGCATTTGCATCACCTCCCGGGGCCGTGTTAGCAGCTGTGAGCTTTACTTCCGGGCGTGTTAGGGCTTCCGGGTATGTTTACAGACCTTTAGCTCCATCTGCTGGAAGCCATAGCTTACGGCATATTTTTCCTTCGCCAGCTGCTCTAGGCACTCTTTATTTAGAAGCAGAATAACCTGCATTGTGGCCCTGTTATTCTGCTGAATTTTTATAACTTTCCAGGCCAGGGCGAGGTACTGGGTTATCCTTCAGGACCGCATGGCAACTTTAACGAGAGCAACTTGCACTCACCGCCATTAACGCTTGGGGATCTTCCCTTTCTCGTAGTTTTCGTCTAGGACGCCGGATATTTACACCTGCGAAAGATACTGAAGTACGGGATTTATCCATATTTACTCCCACGAGTAGCGGGGAAACGAGGTCCACCCGGGGAGAGATCCGCCATATCCGCGTAATGCTAATTAGAATCGTAGATTGCCACCGTTCACGACTGAGCTAGATATATAAAACTGGGTCCCCAGCCAAGTTGATAGTCGGCATAGTTCGCATTACACCTTGATTCGACCCAGAGGACCAGTATAGGAACGAAAGGTTAGGAGGACGACTGTCTGCTACGTTCTAGAACGCATTGCCCAGAGTTAAACAGCGTGATGGACTCGTCACGCATCCGTGGAGGTCGTCGTCATCTGACCCCAACCACCCCCAGGCAGTGCAGGCACAGCAGGAGAAGTAGGCGGCAAAGTCAAGCCGGGTTTGGGGGAAGCTTCCCAAGAAGAGGCTGGCTTCTGCTGGTCTGCTCAAACCCTGACACAGCAGAGTGGATGAGGGCAAATGTGCTCTTTGTATCCTTGGTATTCTAGTGGAAGAGGTTAATTACCCTCAATGATCCTCAGGTAGGGATTTTTGGATGACGAGCAGACTCCAGGTCTGAAACGGTACCTAACAGATCCAGCGACCGTCCACCCGGCCGTGAAGTTGGAGCAAGGCGAAAGCAGTGCTCTTGAAGGCCAAAGGCTGTAAGACAAAGCTAAAACTATCGGGGCTATCAAACACTTCTCAGTAACAAGTAACATAATATAAGATCGGTGATCCCACAAACCTGCTTTCCTCTTTTATTTGAAAATCGTGTCGTTACTAAGATCTCTTCTAGAGCTCTAGTGGCAATCTCGATAGCGGCTCACATTTCCAGCAGTTGACAGGAAATCGTCCTTGCGTCTGCTTATTTTCTGGGGATACAGAAATAGTGCCGCCCCAGGAGGTTACTGCTAGAGTTCTGCAGGAAAACAAATTATAGGTTGTGATGCAAATGTTCCCCACTCCGAGAGGTGGATATCTACTGGTATTTCTTGTTATAAAATTGCAAATACATGATGCAAACTCCTTTTTGCCACTCCTCCAGTAGAGAGGAGGTGCTGGATCTTACTTTCATTAACAGGCTACTCTCCGATAGGATCGAAAACTGCAGATGCTCCGCTAATGCCCATTTTGTCCAATGCCGTTGCCTATACCAGCCCTGCATATAATGGACTAACCAAACTAACCACTCTTGCGATGAGGAGACGCCAGCTTTACGTTGGGGCTCCTACATTACGTAGCATCCTGGCGAATGCTGAATGTCCATTTCATAATTAGGCACGCTGGGCAGTGTACTCATCTTTCTACTATCGACTAAACTAGAGCTCCCGACTCGGGCTGGTGCCTAGATTCTCCGACATTGCACTAAATGATAGAACGAGCATTAAGGAGTGGGTAACCTCTAAGCTCTAGTATTTCACATAAAAAAAGTCAAATTAAATGATAAGATCAATAAATTTTGTGTTTTTTCTATGGGTTGCCATTGTTCGATTTTTAGGGATTGAAAATGTCGCCTTATACTCAGGGCCGACGTTTGAGTTTTTTGCGCCCCCATTAACTGTTCATTTTTTACAGTAGTGAAGGGCAATGGAAAAATGACACAAACACTCTGTGAAGTTCTTTTAATATATGAAAATGGAAGCACCAGAACACTTTCATTTTTTTTCCGAAGTTATAAATTTTTTTGAAATCTTAATTTCTGAAATTGCGCCCGGTGCAAGTGCCCCATTTGCACCTATCAAAGCCTGTGTCCAATGAGGATTTGCTTCGCTATCTTAGTTTTATGCTGGGTTTGCTTGCGCCTTAACTTCACAAAACTCTATCACTAATGCTGTTTTTTTAATCTTCGTACTGCTTAAGCTTTCGGTAGATGGCCTTCGACGCCACTGCCACCATTCTTCGCACATCTACCAACCTCATCATCTGCTCCAGAATGTTTCTCGGTGTACTTCCCTAGCTGTTTCAAGCACAATCCTGGGCTCCGTAAATTTATAGACCATAATAAAGGTCGTTTTCCAAGCCTTCATATTTCAAGGTCGTTGGTCACTGAACTGCATGCAGTTCAAGAACTATGGCACGCATCCAAATCAAGAAACAGGCATTGAAATGGAATTGATTGGTTACACCTTACAAAGGACAATTGAAAAAGACACATACTCTGTTGCAGTCCTTTAATATATAAAATGAAGACACGAGAACACTTTCAATTTTTTTTCGAAGTGTCCCGCACTATTTGCACCTAGGAAAGCGCCGCCCCTGCTTATACTACTTACATTTTGACATAGCAATGTCCAGCTTCTTTTCCAATATTCTAAAAGATCCCTGTTTCAAATGCAATTCCTTGGCTCCGGTTTTGCAATAACACCTAACTAGCTGTATTGATCAAGGTTAAAGAAGCTTAAACTAATTAAGCGATACCTTTGATTTTCTCCCTTTAATTTACCTTACCACTTCACCCTTACACTTTGCCCTTGAAAACAAATTAAAAAGAGCAGTAAATCGGTGGAAAAAGTCTTTCTATATGCAGATTCGGTACATAACTAATTATTGTGAGTTAACTTTATCGATTTAATCTTTCAACTCCTTGGTGCACTTTCTTTATTTCTGCGTCGCTTATATTCCGTGCTATAAGATTGCCTGCTCGTTCCGCGAGGCCTTAATTTTTGTCTGAAGAGGACGATGGTCGTGACACGAAGACGAGTTAAGTGAAAACCAATGAATTAATTGCCTACCGTTGGCGGTCTCGAAAGTCCATAGTTGGTAAGTAATTGATTTTTGCGCTCCGGTTGATGCGGTCCCAGTGAGATTTTGTTGAATGTTGCACGCCACATGAATATCTCACCATATTGCCGGGGTTTTCTGCATAGGGACACTGAATACCAACCAGATTGAATTATTGCATCATTGTGGCCATAAAAAATAAGAATTTTGTTAAAATATATGTTTTTATGGTAGTTTAATGAATTGGCTTCTTAATGAACTTGCGTAATCTATGAACAATATAGGCGTAATTTTTCGGCTGTTTGACTTTCAGAACACAAATACTACTCAAGGCCACAGATAAAATCATGGAAATTTCATAACATAAAAAACACTGTAAAAAATAAAACAAGTCAATAAAAAATATTTCTTCTCCAGGTGTGTAAGCCCAATTTAGTGTCATAAATCTCAGTTACGAATCTTTTCGCACTGTCGGCATCAGTTCTGTCCTGTGATGCTCTTAAATCACACAGTAGCCCCTCAGCATCCCTGTTGCGATAAGGCATTATAAATAGAGTAACTCCGGTTTTGAATTTTGAGGTCAAAATTATTTTCCTCCACCTCTTTTTATTTTATGATTTTTTTTTTGGTTTTTTTGTAGTAAAAAAATGTTTTCTCAATTTTTTTAAGCGCCCCAGTTGAGAACGTCTTGAAGACCATCTTCTTCTTAGCCAAAGGTAGATGCTTATTAATATTTTCTGTGTACACTCAAGAGAAGAAGGTATATAATTTTGGTGAATTTTGCTTGATGCGAGATATTTTACTTTTTGCCCATAAAATCCTGTAATTTATGGAATTTATGTGAATGTTTTCTTCGCGTGCCAAAATGTCGTTTTAAGAGTGCGAAAACTTACTGTATTCTTCGTCAACGGACAAAAAAATTACCTTTTGGGATCTTCTTTTGTATCAGGTTTATGTATATTTCGATATAAAATTATATGCAAATTATTAACACCATCGGTGCATACTGATTTTTGATGTATATTGTTTTTTTTTTGTGGTCTTGTTCAACTCCTGTGGGGATTGTAAAAAAAATGATGGAGTTTATGGCCAATTATTATCAGATTTCATAATACTAAAAAGATCAGACGGTTTTTGTGATGTTTGGTAGATATTAATTATCTCTAAATTTACATACATACATACATATATCGTCAATATTAGTTGAATAGTTTCCAATACTTTGTTGGTTTGAAGCTCTCGACTAATAAACCTAAAATTTCAGCAGGATCCAGTGGTACTTATTTAGACCTAATATTTTAAGCAAATTTAGGTAGGATCATCAGTAACTATTGTAAGATTTTCTCTAATATCCTTAAAGAACCGACGTATGATAGCGCCGCCCCAAACGGCGTACCATAGAGTTAGAGAGCAGGAAGAAGAGACCTCCACAAGTAATGCAGGATACCTCCTTCGAGAGGTATTAATACCTCCGAAAAGTCTCACTTTGCCATGATTTTAACATTAGCATGTCATTGGAGGAGAGGGCTCCTTCTGGCATGCAAAAAAGTCTAAAGTGAGTACTCCTATAGAACTATCAATCTAGTTGAGTTGGAGTACGCCCTTCAAACTCGCTGTAGACTGAAATTGGAGATATTGGGTGGTGTGAATAAAAACTGAGTGTACACTTACGGTGAACCCTTCTGAGTGGAGTGATTCATTAAAAATGAACACTTGATTTGGTGTGAATAAAAATTTCCTCATTCAAATGCAATTCACTCAGGGGAAATTTTTGGGATTCAAGTGTTGAAGAGTCAATGTTTTACGTTAAGTAATAGTCAAAGTAGGCAACTATTTTATTTTTACCAAAAAGCAAAATAGAACAGGTAAAATACTAAAAACAGCGAAAATGATTGGGTAGAGGCTGAAACTTGACAGAAAGCTTCTTTTAAGGGCATTAGGCTCAAGGGATGGGGCTTAGGCTCAAAATATCAGTTTTTTTGGCATTTTTATGGTAAAATAATGTTCACAAAGTTTGCAGATCATGCAATTATCTACAAAAACAGGTATTATACATTTACCCGAACGAATTGCAATTCATAAGATATGACCATGATAAATACTGTATGCTCTCATTTGGAACTTGTATAGGTCATCAGACGTTCAATAAATCCGTTGTCTTTGTAAATGCTAAAAAACGAAGAAAATCGTTATTTTGCTCATGCTTTACACCTAAATGGAGTCACTCAAGTTTCTGCTCTTTATACTGTTACGTTTTTACGGCTTAACGGATTCGTAGGATTAATTAAGGAATACACTTTTTAATTATCCACACAACAATTTATTTATTACAAACCAAAACACAATTTAATGACAAACACAATTCTTATAGTTCACTATAATCACTTCCAATTTAATATCTCGCACTATTAAATTCTATCTATCGCTTTATAATTCACTTTTAAATCACCACTTTTCACTGTTCTCTTTTTAAAACACTTTTATCGCCTTTTAAATCAAAACTGACTCTCTCAGCGCCAGCAAGCCCTCTTTTATATCCAAGCTCCACCTTTATCTAACTTCTGGAACCTTCGTGCCTTTTCTAGTGCCTAGTGGTATGTTCGTTTCTTTTCGTCCAGAAGCTTGAAGTTGTCTTCACTTATCGCTCGTTCCAAGTTTAGTTTAGTACATAAATCATTAGTTCAGACATCAACCAGAGTTGTTACCGACAATCGTTGATTATGCTTTTTAACAAACAGATGGCGCATAAATCATCACAATACTAAACAAAGAAAACACATGTATATGAAAGATGAGCCTAATGTTGCTTTACCATAATTAGCCTAGGAGTTATTCAACTTTAAGTAAATTTAAAAGAAATACAATTTTGCGTAAACACCCTGTATCTTAGTGGATAGTTTGGATAGCCCACTCTCTAGAACAATTTGTTCCTCCAAGTACATCCAGGAATGACCTATGAAAATATTAGCTACGTAGTCCAACAAAGGATTAATCGAACGTCTGATGACCTGTAGAAGTCCCGAATTAAAAGGAAGCGCTCTGCCAAGTTTCAGCTTGTACCTATTCGCTTTTTTCGGCTTATTTAGCTGTACTTAAAAAGGGAATTAAAATGTTTTTGAAGGGGGGGAACGAAAATGGCAGTGTCAGTGGTGATTCCCGTGATAACTTGAAGTCGTTGTATATAACAATAATGAAGAAACTCGTGGTGGCGCTGGTTTCTTAAGAGATGTAGGTGATCCTGGCTTTCAAGTCGGTAAATATCTTGGCATCCATAGAGAACAGTGGCAAAATAATTTGGGAGATCTGTAGTACTATATGCACAAGAGCATACAAGAGAGAAATGGATCAAATTTCCCACTTCACGTGAAGAAATAAAGGAGGCAAAGAAGGAATGGTTGGCAAAAAATAAATTGCCTAGTGCAATTGGTTCTCTGGATTGCACACATGGCTTTTATCCATAAAGCATAATTTTAGTAATTTGACAAAATTGTTGAAGTTGAACTTTCCTTTTTAATTTTTTATTCCATCGATTATCTTTTCATCTATTTCATCCAAAAAATCAATTTCATCACACATTTTTCGTTTTAAAGCTCCTCGCCACTACCCTTAACTTTTACGAGCGTTCACTCACAAACAAACGTGAAAACTGAATTTTATTCACAAAAAAATGAAGTGTTCATTTTATATGTAGAATTGACAGAAGTACTTAACGAAACCTAACGAAGAATAGTTTTATTCACGCCAAACTAAGTGTTTCCTGCAAAAATAGGAGTGAACGCTTGCACTCAGTTTTTATTCACGCCACCCATTGTCTTGAGCTCCAAGGTGATATGAAAAGGAGGTGTACCTTTTGACTTTTAAATGTTTCTGCAAACTGCGGTTAGTTAAAGAATGACGCAATCCGATTTTTATTTAGGTAAACTTTTTTTTCTTTTTATAATAGATGCGTACCTTGAAGTAAAGCAGAAGTTCGAGTACTCACGAGTAAAAAATAATAAAAAAATCAGAAAAGGAACGCATCAGCTAATGAGTCAGTCATAAACGCAGCCCACGGCTTAAACTCTCTAATCAATGACTGAAAACCTATTTGGGATGGCTCCTTTATTTATCCTCTAGGGAGGTCTCTCAAATTTCCTGCTGGGTTGTTCTAGTGTGTCAATTGTTATTCTTATTCCTTTTGCATGTGGTTGCGCCTTTATGTATGATATGTGATCAAAAAGAGAAGAAAGTTGAAGTAAGTGGCAAAGTTCTTTTCTTCTTCGACGGAAGGCAAAAATTTTGCAAAGGTAGTCGAAGTGAGAGCAGTACCACGATCACTACTAATTGTGTCGGGAAGTCTAAAATAGGTTATTCGATTGTTGATGAAATCTAAAGCCGGTTGTTTCTGTGTGGTTTTAACAGCTTTTATGAATGTATTTTGTGAATGAGCGGCACAGGCGATGGTATATAAACTTCCTGTATGAGACCGCGGGAATGGACCGTGATGATCGATAGGTAGGGTTCTGAACAGTATCGACTTAACTTGGACACGAAATAGGCGACCCTTAACTGCTCCGAATGGTTTCTTGTGGTAACATTCAGGGCATGATGCAATGACTTGACATAATTTCTTATTCTGCGGAACCAGAATTCTATACTAATACGGTCAATACAATACGGTCTACTAATACGGTCATACGGTCAATCAAAATCACCGGCATCATCGTGGAAGATTTTTACGATAAGCTATCTAATAGCAGATGGTACAATAAACGTTAAGGTAAAAATTTGCCTTAACTGTGACATTTGGTCTGACGTTGTTTTACCGTCCAAGCCGTCAAAAACTGTTGCGAGTTTTAAATCTTGTTTTTGTAAATACACAGTCATGACAGTTCATATTGATTTCCATTATGATAGAAGTGGGTGGTTCTTGAGTAGTCTCATTAGGTACACGGCTTAATGCGTTGGCATGCGACATTTTGGAGCCGGAATGATGGCACCAGCGGGCTATTCTTTGTTTCCGCTTCAGTACATAGACGGCTGTAGTAAATGGCCGTTTTGAGCAGATTTTCGCCCTCGGTTTGTAGTATAATTCCGGCCAAGCCAAATGGGCATGCACTTCGTGGCGTTAACATGGATCATATGGTGCTAGAATCTGATGATTGCACAAAGCTGAATTGATTGAACAACAAGCGTCAGTTTGAGCGCTACCCCAATCAAATTTTGAGATATTAATTTTCTTGAGAAGTGTTGTTAAGGGCTTCGATATAACCGCGTAGCAGGGTATGAATTTTCGGAAAAGCCCTGTCAGGCCCAAAAATCTGCGGACCTCTGTAACGGTTAAGGTTAGTTGATAGAAAAATACACTTACTTTGACGCAATGTTGAGTGAGCTAATGCAATCAACTTTAACCTGTATTCAATAGTACTGTACTAGCAATGATGACTTTGCCCACATAGCCGGATTGATTCGTTGGTCATCTTTTGGAAGACCCGCTTTCTTCACGCGTTCACTAGTCCGAAGGATATTCTATTAAATTCGTATTGACGTTACAAAAGCATGCACTAAATTTCTTTGACGTTTCGTCTTTTGGATAGTAGCCTGATGTTAGGTCAAGCGAAGTAAAATATTTTTTTCCAGCTCTCTTCTGCTGTCGGCATCGGAAAAAGTATTTTTCGGTGATTGCGTTTAGTGTACGATAATAGATACACATTCTATCTTCTCCCGACGACTTCTTCGCCAAGACAATTGGAGACGAATACCGTGATGTTAGTCTTCGTTTACGTCATGGTACAATAATTACAAGGTAAGCTCATAAGGGCCCCTTGACGTCACTCAGATCTTAGTTCACAAAGGAAAAAAGCTCTCTCGTGACGTCACTCAGATCTTTTCTCATATAAAAATGGTAGAAGCTTTTCAAGATGGAAACAGAGCTTTTCCTTGCTTCCCGCTTCACCACGCCAAAATTAGTCTTTCACCGCAGGCAGACTCGTTCGGAGAGGTCATCTGCTCCGGTGCTATACCGTATTTAGGTGTATGACCCGGCATGGTAAAAACACATACCGAATACCTGTTGGATGTTGTCCAGACCTTGTCGAGGTGTATGATCCGACAATGTTCCTGGCAGCGTTTCTTATACCGTGTCTAGGTGTATAATCCGGCACAGTAAGGACACACACGCCACATCACATACCGACTACTACCGGATACCTGAAGCATGTTGCTTGGTCCTTGTCGAGGTGTACGATCTGACAACGTTCTGACAAGGTTTGCTAAGCCAAGACCATCAATAAGGCACAGGGAGAGAGCTGCTAATGTGGTTTGGATGTGGCGTGCTCAAGAGTAAGTTTATCTGACATCCTGCTCATTTTCCAACGAAAAAAACGTTGTTTACAGGGAAGTATTGTAACGGTCAGTTTTGCTCAAAAATCTCTAAATAGTTACTTGACAAAAAAATCACTGTCGAGAATGAAATTCAGAAGTTGTTCAAAACCAAAAAGTAGGGGGAAAAAAAAATAAAACAAGGAAAATAGAAAGGAAAAAATTGGGAAGTCAGTTAGGAAGTCAGTCCGGAAGAAAAAAAAAGTATGTAATTTGCCCACAAAGGATTTGAAAAAGTTGGAAAAAAACAATTTTTAAGAAAGGCAGTTTTGTAATTTTGCATAAGGGATTCGGTTGTTGGTATACTCCGGCTAAAAGGAAGTTTTTTTGACGGCGATTCCTTATTATGCACATTAATTTTTGGATCCGGTGCTGAGCATATGTAATTGCGGCTTATGAAGTTGAAGAGAGTATCCACGAAGGTGAAATTTTGCATGGGCGTGTTCCAGCTAGGATATCCAGAGTCCCAGTGTGTACCGTTGCAGACCTAAACTAGTGTATGGAAGTGGACTGTCGTCCTGGTGCAAGGCGAATAACACATGAGGATATAGATAATATAGATCTTAGTAGCTGCAGATTATTGGGTAGTGGAAGGAGATCTGGATTAATTCTTTCTTGTCCCTTGGACCAATGCCCCGAAATACCGTTCATAGACGGGGAACAATTCTGAAGAAATTTTTTTTGAGACATACTATGTGCTGGAGAAGAGCAACGGTGGCTCATTTTTGTTGTTAGTGGTATCAGAGGCGTTCCAGAGGTGAAAATGCAGTCCGTGACCGACAGCAGCTAATTACTAAAATAACTGTCGCAGCATTTTTCCGCAAGGGTCTTCGGATGGTATTACTAGTAAGAGGTTTTTGATTATATTTTTCGTGAGTACGAACCTTATAAAAGAAGTAATTATACATTAAATATAAACAATACAAAACAAAACGCAACAAAAAAAAACAAAAATACACAAAATAAAATAAAATATTCGTACATTCTTTAATTTAGCACTATACAATAATTTTTAGCGCAGTTCATATTAATTTTTTTTTAATCTTAATTACATTATTTTGTAAGTTTGTTTGATCATTTGGTGAAAATAGTTTTTCTTGTTGTTTCCGGGACACTTGTTTCCCTTATCTTGAACGCGATATTTGTGATATCATTTGTAAGAAACTAATCGTATTGGTACCAAAGCGACGCGTTTCCATATCTTGTATCGACCGGATTTATCTGGGCAGTTACTATTGTAAAATACAATTTTTTTTGTGAAATTGAATACGTGGATGTAGTTGTATCTGACAATGATTCGAGTTCATTGCCATTATTGTCATTGAATATTGATTTTTAACTCCTGGTGTTCTTGTATTGATGTATGTACCTGAAATAAACAAAGAAATGTAATGTTTGTAATGATGAACGGAATGTGCTAGATTTCTTTTTTTGGAATGGTTGGGGCGGATGGCGTTTCTTTTCAGGAGTCTTAGGTAGTGCCTTTCCTGGTCAGCTGGTGGTTATCCATACCATGAGTTGGCAAGAGACCGCACTACAGTGACACGGTTCAGGCGATGCCCGAAGGATGGAGTCGGAAGATGAGTGTTATAGTCAAAGGTAAGTGGTGAACCATCATACGTATAGGCCCGGCCACACACCCCACGACCCCTCCGGCGAGCTAGATAACTCCGTGTGGCCGGCGTAGGAGTTCCGGAATTTTGTTTCCTTTCTTATGTATGGTATTGGCTCCTTGGTCATGCTTTTCCGGGCTTATGGCTAAGGGGGAAATACCTCGCATAAGTGGCGCCCACTATTTTATCGCGCCATTATGCTGTTACAGTATTGAAAAATGAATAAGGTATTGCTAGAATACCCTTACTAGCTCATTTTTTTCCTTACTCAAGAAGCTCCCCAGTGGGAAAAATTGGGAGCAATGCACAAGGGAGTGTACTTGGATTACTCTCAAGGGAGCTTTCCTGGAGTTTTCATAAGTTTTATATAAAAAAAGAAAACAGGCAATTATCTTCATGCCCATAAAATGTGACATTAGCAAATTCAATAGCCCGACTCCCGTTCGATACGGAGGACAAGCAGCTTTGGAAGTTGATAGAGTTTAGTTGGGGGACTGCTTTGGTAAAGCCACTCTCGGGCTTGGAAAGAAAAAGGCAATTGCAAAAGATAAACAAAATAAAAGCTTTTCGATACCGGATCACATACCCACAGGCGCCCATGAATATTTCTTTTTTAACCCCTTCAGACCTGGTGCCCATTGTAATGTACACTGGATTAGAACTTCAATATCTAACTTAAAATATTAACGATGTGACTGCAACCACATTACGTGTTTAGCTTTAGGCATTTATTTGATCAAATTTTGTTAATAACCTCCATCTATACGATTTTAGTCGAAACACATAACATAATTCGTGGTGCAATATTTTAGTGGGAAATATTTTTTTTGGGTTTCAGAAAAAATTCAGGTCTGAAGGGGTTAAAAAGCTTTTTTATAATGCTCCAACAACGCGTTTTTGGGAGCATAAAAACGTATGCTCCCTCGCAATGACATGCAATGTTAAAAAGAATATAGAACGGGTATGGCAACGGGAGCACTCTATGCTCCTTTTGGAGCGCTCCAAAATGGCTCTTGGAGCACTCCTTTTTTCCACTGGGTCTACATAACCCATTAGCGACTACAGGCTTGAGATTACGTATACTACCTCATCATAGACTTGAAACCCCAGGGGTTCGGATTTAGTTATAATGTAATATCTTTCCCCACGGATAAGGTCGCGGGCATCAGCTAGTTATATGTATATCAGTAGTCATTTGTCATACTCTGTAATAGAATAAACCCTCTTTTTACAAAATAAAATTCTGCGATGATGTAAATCTACAAATTGATTATTATTAAAGCATTTCCATTTTAAATTACTAGATCTGTTTGATTTTATTATTGCGAAAACCATATTTTCTTGCCTTAAAATTTTTACACAAAATTCTCACGAAACCCACACCAACCAAATATGGGTTTACAACCGCTATTCATTAGCACTGAGTTCTTAACAATAAAACATGCTTAAAAATCCTGATTTGTACATACATAATAAATATTTCGCTTTAAACATTGACATTTTTATTCATACAGAATTGCAGCAATATTTTATTAAACAAAAGTTCCTTAAGCAGACTATTGACCCTCTCATACACATGCAAAATCTTTATATGCATATAAAAACCCAAAGGAAACAAAAATTGTAACAAATGAAATTTACGATCTTATGGAATAGATAAATACCACACCCCCGCCTTATAATAAATAAAAGAAATTCTTTTTTTTTATATATATAAAAAAATAAAGAAATACGTGTCCATTGCCGATTCGAATTAATTTAAGATCGCCAACGTTTTCAAGAAACCCGTTTTTGGCTATAAGAAGAGAAATTTTTACGATGTCTTTGTCATAAAGTGCGACCAAACCTCTTGCAAAAGATGCTGAAGTTGCTCTTCCTGCCCCATTGTGGCCAATCTCTGTGATTTTGCCCTTATTGTAACTCGAGCAATAAATTTCAGTTTGAAATGGCAGCAAAAATGAATTTTATGTATAGCAACAGGCCTGAATAGCCCACAGAATATATTAGCAATGTCCAAAAGGAGAGCCCCAGCATGCAAGATGTATCGAAAAGTTAACAATAAAATGCACAAAGTCTCATGTATATCAAAGCAACAATTTTGTCGTGAGCATAATTCTCTGCATAATATTAACCAAATTTGTCCCTCCGATCCGGCCTCTGAATTATTCATAAACGTAAAAGAACTCGATCGATCTTTTAGCGATGATGATGACGATGAAGGTAATCATTGGTGATCATACGCGGATCGGGAGCACCATCGCGATCGATCGACGGTATGTAAGTGTTTGGACCGGTGGTAAATTGAATAACCATAATAAGAACCTAGTCCGTGTGCCAGACTCGTGTTAGTCCTTATCGGCAAAAAGGAGCTGGGAATCGACGAGATCCGCAATCCTGGTTTAAATGTGTAATCCCGTAGCCTTGTAATGTGAATATCTTTAGGTACAAAAACCATAATAAACAGATCAAAGTGGAATTGAATCGTCCATAACGAGTAAGCTCTGTTTTTGGTATCAACTAGAAATATTTAAGTGTCCAGAATTAGAGCAAAAACTCGAGTTCGCACTTTCTAGGACCATAAATGTAAATAATTCAAAGTTGTTAGTTTATTATGCCATTTTCTTTTTGTCTTGTTGCCAGGCAGTACAAAAAGGAAGTGTCCTAAAAACAAGTACAAAGATAGAATTGCACACTGCAAAAATACGTGATGATTGCATTTGCTGAGGAATGAATCGAATATGTTTGGCATACTGTAATGCATATTTGTTTCAAAGATAATTATTAATTAAATTCCCGTCTGACATACAAATATGAGGTATGGAGGTTTATTTAAAATAAATGAGGATCCTGAAAAAATTGACTAAAAACTCCAAATTGAATGTCCAGAACGCAAAACATGTTATCGAGGTTGTGTCTCCATTTAACCTGGAAGATGAAGGCTGAAAGGTGTTTACCTTTGTTCGAATGATAAAGGAGATTATTGAAAAGAAGTGGAACAACACACAAAAATCAAGAAATCCATGCTTATGCATATACAATATATACAATTATATGAGTTGAGGAAAAACAATAACATTGGGGTTCAATCGGAGTTAACCATTTTCTCACTTTGGGTGATTATTTTGACCTAATATCATTTGTCTTTCTTTCATGGAGGGTCACCAGTTCTGCAAGCTGTGCTCTTCAAAAATCATTCGAGATGGGATTCCTTGCCGTGGTGTATGTAGAGGGAATTTTAACCCTGTCTGCCTCAATGCTCGAGTCAGTTGCTCCTAGAGGGTCAACTTGTAACGAATGCTCTGACATTACACCTTGCCATGATGAAAGATATCACTGACGATTTTTTCGATGGTGTTGAAGAAGTCATGGGTCGTTCTAACTCCTTCTCCGGCGACATCTCGCATATATTGATTCTGACTTGACACTGTAGGGATACGGAATCGGTGGAGAGTATTCGATTAACCGGTTTTATAGATGAGAGAGGAAAGGGAGCAGAAGAACTTAACGAAACATTTTTCATGCAAAAGCAAAGGTGTGAAACCTACACACATATAAAAAGTTACTTCTATCTGTTATTTCTTTAACCCTGTTTACTCTAACAAGTGAATTTCATCTATAATACATTTAAACGTTCATGTAAAGCTTTCAAATTTACTAAAAATAATTATGCCCCGTGTGATTTTGGAGGGGTTGAATAAAACCGGTTTCGCTCAACATACTAATGGCATCGTGTGAATAGGCTCAATCACGGGGTTGAAAGCAGCACGCATTACGCGTACCAATGCGCCCGTTACACTGGTATGCACGCTCCCGCTACAGGCATGAATATCTAGGAATGCGCACCACAGAGCGGTCTCCCGACTAAGTACTAACAACGCTCAGTGCTGTTGGAGCTGCGGAATCGAACGAAAACCGGTCTATTGAGTATGCTTAATAGTATCCTCTTTATAGTCAGCAAGATAATTGCCCGTTTTCTAGTCCTATACAATTCTTAAAGCCACAATTTTTCTTCTTTTAGTCTAAATAAGTATGAGCGTACCGTGCTTCGTTTGGGCTAATTCGTTCGGGTCTGTAGCGGCCAGCATTTAGAAAAGGAGCGGGCGAGTCCTATTTTTACTTTGACCTACAGTGGCTGTTTTGGGTGCCATGCAGGCATTTTGACGTTGAGCGTACTTCAGGCTAAGAACGGGCAAGTCTGATTTTTGCTCGGGATCTTATATAAGGTAAAGGTATACAGGGTGTATCAGTTAAAATGTCGAAACGCCTGGCTGTGGATAAGTCTTGGATAGACGAACAAAAAATCGTAAGGATGGAGGGGGGGGGGGATCTTAATGGTTTAGCCGCTATTTTTGGGTAGAGGTTTACATATTTCCCTGTATTTTTGTAACCCTATTAGATATTTTCATGAATAAGGCAGAAATCTAAGCAGAATACTCCCACCGATCTTAAACTGTAAAAGTCAAGGGGTCAACCCACCAACGTCCACAGTTATGAGTCATCAAAGTTTTTTTTTTCACTAAAATTTCCACTGCAACCGCCTTTTTCTCCAAAAAATACGTAATTAACCAATATTTTTTTTTTTTTCAAAATTGGAAAGCTTGGACAATTTCCTATGAATAATGTCTAACAACTATTATGCTACGATCTTTACTTTTTATTTTTGTGTGAAATTCTCATTTCTAAAAACATGGAAGGTAATTAGAACGAAAAAGCTTTATATTCTTGTACAAGCTACGCCAAAAACAGACTTGACGGATGATAAACAAAAAAAAAAAAACAAATGTTACTTCAACCCATATACAACTCAACCCGCGTATATCAGGCGAAATATCAACTCGCCCCAAATAGGGGAGCTAAGCTGAGTTGACTGGAACCAGTTTCAACTCGACCCTCGTTTATAACTGGGTTGAACCTAGGTTGAATCTAAGATAATTTGATAGTATTCCGCAAGAAGTGAGATATCGACATTGCCATTGTTGTGGCTATTACACAGGGTGCAATCAAATAGTGTCCTGAATTGTCTAAGAAGTGATTTGGATCAGTCAAGCTGAATTGTAAATAGCACGAAACAAGCATGTGTGTTTACGAACGAATTCGATGTGGCTTTGTTTGCAATGAAATTCGTTACATTTAGAGGATCACCTAAGATTCCTGTTATTAAACGAACGAAATTTGCATTTTTAATGTTTTTAGTTAGTACTAATATAACAAAAAAGCAGAGAAAATCAAATGGATAATTTCAGCTATCATGAATGAATTAAATTTATTTAAAACTTCAATACTTTCGAAAATTCTTCAACAACTCCAAAACACTTACCTTGACTTCAGAAAAAAAAACAAAAACAATTGACAATCCTAAAGAAATTGCAACAATTTTTCAAGAAAACGTATACCAAAGAAGCGCATAACAAGAATTACAGAACATCACCTCTTATCCTCCGGCAACAAGAAAGGAATTTCTCAAAGGAACCCTTTACGCAAAACTTACTTGTAGGCACCTGAACCACATTACACCGGTGGGACTCATTTTAAAGATGTACAAATGGCACCGACAGGCACAAATCTTGTTGTCACAAGAGAGTATCGCAAAGCTAAAGCCACATGTGATAGTCTATAGTAAAACCTAAAGATCAATTCTTCATTTGGTCGCCATAAACTTAACGCGAATGGGTAAAGATGGTATGCGCGCGCAGCTCCAATATAAAAGTAAGGAAGAAATGTCTGTCGGCCTGTGTGATTGGCGCGATCAATCTAAATCAAAGAAGACTACCAACATTGATCGGCACACTGGCTTTTAGCTCTTTTCTATGAAATTTTTTTTGCGCTCTTTTTTGTTTTGTATTTCTATTGGAGATTCTCTGTGTTGTTTTTTTTTTCTTTCTAGATTTTGTAATTTTATTTTACAAGACGATAAATTTTGAAATTGGATAAACAAACGCCAAAGTAAAAGAGATACGGTAGCAAAATGTATGGCCATATTTGTCAGCACTTTGAATATTTATTCAATTCAAATTTAAAGCTATTGCATTTGATTAATTCTATCGTTGAAGTAGTTAGACTCTATTTAGGTAAAATGAATGGGTGCAAAATGAATAGCGTTGATCATGTAAATCAATTTTTTTGATCATACAATGGTTAACGCTTTTTATTTATTTGTAGATAGTGTTATAACACTAAGGAAGTGATGGCTATGCGTGTTTGACTGTCGGTTAGGGATTTAAACGTAGAACCAGTGTGCAGCTTTCTCTAAAACTTTATGGTTACATTTAGTCAAAATAAAATTATTCAAGTTTTCTTCAAAACCGTTATCATCTCAATTCCTATTTTAAATAGATATGTAAGTTGTGTCCGCAAGCGCGTGACATAAACTAAAGGTAAAATTTTTAGCTAGAAACATATGTTATTTCAATTTTAGATGCAAAAAAGATAATTCCATAAAAAACATTTTCTCCATAGAAGAATTTTTTAGGTAATACAATTACTACGGCTTTTTTCCATAGCAATTAGCGAATATGGGAAATTGTTACGCAGTAATTAAAAATATGCGTTATCCAGTATTAGGGGGAAGAGATGCTTGATAAAACGAGGCGAAATTTCATCAAAGCCAACGCTGATGGAGGAGATGGTCAGGAATATTTTATAAACTTCAGAGAGTCACACATCGGAAACTAAAGCCATCAAAACTAAGAGAATCAAAGGAGACAAAATTAGATGAGGTGCAGGAGACAGAATCAGAAGGACGTTGGATGAAAGATTCATTAAGACGATTTACACCAGTCACAGAAGCATGAATACCCAAGCAGCATGAAGCACTAATAGCGAAGATTATGCCAGAGTTGTTTATATTTCAAATCAGGATGAAGTTTCCGGGGAAAATACTAGCATTTATCGGAGATAACCTTACTAGTGATGAGATTATGAAGCCTTTTGTATTCACTTTGGTAGCTAGAGATCCTAGTCCTGCCGTTTTTTTATGTGAAAGACTAGAGGCTTAGGGAAAGCCCTTTTGTACTGTCGACGAATCTATTTATGTAGAGTGCAATGTCCATCAGCAGCTCTACTCGGAAGGAACGAACTGCAACAACCAGATGCGTTATTTTGATTCCACCTACTCCCAAGCATTATTATCGCGACTGTGACATCCGGCCATCGAGAAAGAACTCGTTGGAGTGTTATTCCTCCTGAAACGAGTTGAATCCCATCGACCAGCCGATGACATGCGCTTGGGGGAGCGGGGAAGGGCTAGGGAAGGCTATGGCAGGAGGTATCAGGGGCTATGGCAGGAGGAAGAGGGAAGAAGAAAGAAGGAAAGTTATTAGGTGGGAAAAATGGGAAAGGCGAAGGACCGTCGCGCTGCCGGGATTCGAACTCGGGACCTCTGCGAAGGTAGCCAGGCGCCTTACCC
This sequence comes from Thereva unica, assembly GCA_949987705.1. Classification (NCBI taxonomy): domain Eukaryota; kingdom Metazoa; phylum Arthropoda; class Insecta; order Diptera; family Therevidae; genus Thereva; species Thereva unica. Next base: position 7,745,726 of record OX465282.1, read on the forward strand.
CTAGACAACCGAGGCCCCTGGCATAAAAGAAAAGGGAAGAAGAAGAAGATACAAAATGAACGTAGAGAGAGACAACACAGGGAAGAGGAAATATATGAGGCATTAATATTAAGTACCTACTTAATAATTAAAAATACTTGGTAGGTTCATACTTACCAAGAATTTATAGTATTTATACATTGCACTTCATGTCGAAAGTTGTGCGAAACGGAACCCGGCAAAGATAGTGCTGGGAAGGATCGATCGACAGGAAAACGGACACCTGGTCGTCCTAAGATAAGATATAAACAACGTTGACGACGACGTCAATTCGGAATAACCAACTGGAATGCCAGAGATCGGTAATCAAGGCGGTGAACGCTGGAGGAAACCGAAGGCCAACAATTGAAAAGGATCGATTGCAATTGATTTCAACTTTTTTGCTCGACCTTATCACTTCCAGGGTTAAAATGGGGGTGCGCTGGAGCTGACCAAAAAAAATTCCAAAAATAAATCATATGAGCAACCGTAAACCATACCTATCCCAATCAAAATTTCCCCTACAGAGGCTTTGCTTTTAGTGAAGACACGAAATTTGTTCTTTAAACCTAATGTTGTGAAATTGAAAAGAATGATGGTATCTGAGGGGTGATGGCGAAGGCAATTCTAAGGAAGTGAGAAGGGGGCGCAGAACATACACTGCTGTATTGCCCACAATCGTACAATTCTTTTAACTTTTTACGTAAACTATTTCACTCATGTTGCTTCATAGGTGTTTTTGAAAAAGCTGGTCATAAGCATTTCTGTAGGTATGATTATTACAATACTGCAAAAGGAAGATCCATATCAATGGCTTCTCCTCAGCATTTTGCAAGTATTTCTCTGTCATTATGAAAATCAGGTGTGTTGTCGGTCTGTTCTTTCTAAACGCTGCTTGGTAATCCCCTACTATGTTTTCCATATATTCATATGTAGTTTTTAGTCTACTTAAAAAAATATGTAAAAGCACTTTGTTAGCTGGGTTAAGCAATGACATGGCGACTATAATTCGTGCAGTTTTCTTATGGTACGGTATATCATATTAGGTTCAGCCTTAAGACATAGAACATCTTCCTCCACCATTTATTAAGTTTGTTGTGGGCCTACATATAGGCATACGATTTTCGCTATGGAATTTGCAACTTCTTCTATTGAAGACATGGCATTTCCAACTTCTTCTGTTTTTCGACTGTCTCCTTCTGCCTGTGTTCTTTAAAGAAATCTCTTCAGTATTTCTCCCCTTGAGAATGTCATCGATATTACTAGCTTAGGTACGCTCCCCTTTTATTGCAATGGTGCTCGTGGGATTGTACCCTTTATTTGCCTTGTTTGTAGAAATTTGTTACATGTTCATTAGTGTAGCTTTGTTTAATTACGCTAATTTATTTGTAAGCTCCTCTTTTCTTCTTTAATAACTTATTCGTATCCCTTCGGATTTTTCATGATTTCCTCTTGTCATTCGTGTTAAGTACATGTACGATTGAAACGCTTCCTAACAGGGGTCGTCCATAAATTACGTGAGGTGATTTTTACGATTTTCGACCCACCCCCCCCCCCCTTTGGTGAGATTTCTTGAGATTTGGCTCGACACCCTCCCCCTCCCCCTAATCTCACGTGAGATTTTTCAGATTTAAAAAAATCTCTATTATTTAAATAAAAATACGTATTTACGGTCGCTAGCGTTAAGGGGAGGTCCAACCCAAAAATGATAAAAATTGAAAAAAAAAAAAAACTTTTTTTTATTGTGTTTTCAGATACTATGATTCTTCTAGTATAGTATTTATTAGTATTTAAACTTTGATTAGAATGTAAATAAACTCGAAAAAAAATTAAAAAAAGCGTTGCTTTTCTTTGATCGCCATTATCTCTAAATGTCATTTGTCATGTTTTCTCGTAGGTGGATTAATTTTTCTCAGTCAATTTACAGCCGATTTGCCTGAAATTTGGTACACACCCTCTTCGAACAATAATAAAGATTTTTGTAAAACAGATTTTTGATAACGTTATTTAAAAAAAAGTTATATCGCTTCAAAAGTGAAAAACACTCGAAAATAGCCTCAAAATAGCGTTTTTCTTGCATGTCATTATTCCAACTAGCGTAACTTCGTAACAAAATAAAAATTCAAAAATCTGTTTTACAGAAACTTTCATTATTGTTTAAAGATGATATGTGCCAAATTTCACGTCAATCGGATGAAAATTGGCCGAGAAAAATTAATCCACCTACAGGCATATTTTTCACTCTTTCATTCAAAAAATGGTGGGGGAAATTTTTGGAGAGGGTTTTCGTACACATTTTCTGTTAAAGCCAATTAAGATACACAATATATCTGAAAATTATGCAATTCGATGAAAAATTGTAGATTTTAGCCATTTGGGTTGGACCTCCCCTTAATAATAGACAAGTAATAATTCGAACTCTTACTTGCTCCTCCTCTATTCCACTCGCCTTTTCCGCTTATAGTGGAACACAACTACCAAATAGTGAGCACTCATAGTCAACAAAAATTTCATTACGCTAAAATTCGACGAGAGCCCTTCCTGAAATTATATATTCTAATGCCCTTTCCGCGGGTCGGCATCGTGCGTTTGGCTGATCGGCGGCGGCAACACAATCGAGAGGCTACTATGCTACTATCTGGCGTTCGCATAATTTTTTTTGTGTAGAATTTAGCCATATTTTAAGGCAACCTTTCACAAACAGCTGGATGGGGCCTGCAGCCCAAGAAAACTGAAAAAATCTTTATATGAGTGGACAATTGTCAAAATTTTTGAAACACTTGTATGAAGAGGTCGACTGAAACAACTTACGTGCTACCACCCCAGAACTTATCTTCAGTTAACAAGCCGCGAATTTACCGCACGAGTTCCGGCCGTATCCAGTCGGACCTGAAAGTAAGGCGCGAAATCCATTAACACTCGCATTCGCGCTTGTTCGCGGGTGTTCACGGCGTGAGTCTAGAGCCGCCTAAGGCACAGACATACTAGCGCAAAGACGGTGACGGCGGCCGCCTGCGAGAGAATTTCCCATACATTTTATTTTTCCGCACCACCTGTCCAATATGTCAGCAAATATGGTGGTCCGTTTATTGTTTTTCCAGTCACCAATCTGTTTGGGCTATTAAAGTTTTGGTTGAGGCCATGTACTTGTATTAACAACCTTCTATGCTAAACTGTCGTCTTCGCCTGTGTGTCTGTAGGGAATCATGACGTTACCTGCACGCCACGGCCTGTAAGGCGGATACCTGAAGTCCTCATTCCCAGTCAGACTGAATATTGTATTGCCTTCATCGGGCCGTGCCTGCATATCTGTCCTGGCGGCGGCCTGTAAGAGAATGCGAGTCGTTGGAGAAACATGTTTTACTTAATTTAATCCAATTTTCTAGCAATTTTACACTGTTTCTTGAGGAAAAACAATTACGTGATATTTGCCTCGACTCCCCTCTCCACCATGTGATATTTGGTGAGATTTGGCTCGACCCCCTCCCCTCCTAAACGCCTCACGTAATTAATGGACGACCCCAAATACCCCAAAATGATTAGGTAGACTTATTAATATGCCAAACACCGAAAGATCACTAAAATATTTTTATAGGCTACGATGGGAATAAACCAAAATAGAGGAAAACTACCCATAACTTTTAATTAAATTCTACTAGAAATGCTAAATTATTACCCACCAAAATTTATGTAATCCCCATTCAAAACCAATGAGTAACAGGGTGGCGCTCGTTTTCAATCTAAATAAAAATAAATCTCAAAACATCACAGATCTGCTTTACATGATTTGGAAATATACAGGTGAAAATAGTTTTTCTTTAAAAATTTATTTTTTTCGCTACAATTTTTTGTTTTTCGAAATAATTTTCTCATGGGACAGTGTTATCTGTCATAGCGTAGGTGTTGGAGATCGCATAAATTACGAGAAGGCTATCAAGTTTATCAGTGATGCACAGTATGTGGACCTACCCGTTTTGCTCTAAATTCCTAGATGCTACAAAAAAATAAATAAATAAATAAAATAAACTCTTTTTTTTCGGTTTCGAATTGATTTTTTATCGAAAATACACAAGATGAGATATTTACAAATGTGATCGATTTGCAATTGTAAATATATCTGGAGCCATTCCAAATGTCAGGCTTGTACGATTATATCATTTTAAAAATTTATCGACAGGTTTTATTATATCTTGGAATTTATCGATTTTCGAAGATTCGAGTTTTGCTTTATCTAGAAAAATTTAAATTATCTAAGGTTAGTCTCCTAGTTTTTTTCTGGTGGTTTTAGAGCAAAACCTAGTTTTCTTATTTTAGTGGGATAAATTCAAAATATAATATATGGGGGTGCGGAGATATTGAACCGGAAGCATAATGATGTTTTATGCAAAAGATATAAAAAATAAAATTTTCGAAATGGGATTAGCTCCAAATGAATTGCTAAAACACTTAAAATGTATAAAATTTAAATGGTATTACTTGTTGGTTTGCCTATCATAAAGTTTTAATAGAATGATTTTATTAGAAGCACGTTTTATCTCGTATCATTTTCTTCTTTTTTTTGATAATAGATTCAGGTTATTGAAAGATTTTCTCCTTAAAAAATTAAATTTATACCAGAATTCTATCATATAAATCTTGAGAGAAAGAGTAGGCCAACATCATCGACAAATGCGAAACAATTAAAAGCAGCATAAACGTGGCAGCAGAAGAGACACCGATATCGGAGGTCTCAGGCAGAGTAGAATGGATTGGTTCGATCATGATTTTGGATCCGTAAATGAAAAAAAATTAGTTCCACCAGGAGTACATCGCAAGGCCCACAGGATTTCAAGCTAAACAGAAAAACTACAGAAAAACTAGGCTGAATTAAGAATGGCTAATATCTAAACAGGAGGATCCCACAGATTAAGGGAGACTTCCATGAATAGAGTATAAGACAAACGTACAAAGTACCCCGTCAGATCACCAGATGGGGACTTATTAGTAAACGATTATAGGATAAAACAAAGGTGGGGAGGATATTTTCAAAACTTATTGAATTCGATCTCCATAATAAACGAAGATCTACTGACGGAGATAATTGTAATTTCTCAACATAATGTTTCAATAGAATTACGGACGCTTATGAGGTGAGTGAAGCCGTAAAACGACACGAAACGACAAATTGAAAGGCGACTATGGGATCGCAGTTGAGTTCATAAAGGAAGAAGGGCAACTCTTACAAGTGTTAAGAACCACCAGTTACAAGACCTTAAAAATCGTTGTGAAACAAAAACTAGAAACTATAGCGGAAAAAATTAAAGGGTAATATCAAGCTGGTTTTACAACAAACAGGTCAAAATCGGTCTGGCTGCTTTTTTTTTGTGACAGACTAGAGGCTTAGAGAAAGTCTCTTTGTACTGTCGACAATCTATTTTTTCGTATACATTGTCGAACAGCAGCTCTAGCCGGAAGATAGAGAGAGAAGAGCGAGAGAAGAGGCGGAAGGAACTGTCATAACCTAGTCGCGATATATTTTTATTCCACCTACTCGCAACCATTTCGCGACTCTGACATAGGGGCATCGACAACAACTCGCTGGAGTGTTATGCCTCCTGAAACGAGTTGAATCTCATCAACCAACTGATGGCATGCGCTTGGTGGAGCGGGGAAGGACTAGGGAAGGCTATGACAGGAGGAATCAGGAATGTAAAGAGGGAAGAAGAGAGAAGGAAAGTTATGCAGGTGAGAAAGTGGAAAAGGCGAAGGACCATGGGGCTCCCCGGGATTCGAACCCGGGACTTCTGGGATAGCAGTCAGGCGCCTTAACCACCACTGGCCTTAAAGCAAGTTCTAGAGAAAACTTGTGAAGAGGATGTAAATATATTCCAGATATTTGTCGACTTCCAACCGGCATATGGATATAAAAAGATAGAGGCTGTGCGGTATCCTTTCGGAATCAGCAGTTCTGTCAAAGTTCGGGCTGATGACAAATAATGCACTCGCGAACTGAAGATGCAATAACATAAGAGCAGTTGCGTAACTAAAGTATGTGCTTCAATTTGTTCAGGTGGTATTGATGTTAAGGAGCTTTGTCTACAGCCAGAAAAAGTTTCGCTCCGGGCTTTGCGATGCTTTCAATATCCTATGTAGAAGGAGAATGGACTTGGCCAATGGAAGAAGCTGAAGATACCGCACCGAAAACAATTTGGTTTCCATCTTTCCACGGCTTTGCAGGCATCATGAAGTACATGTAGATGGTGGTACTAATGCAATGAAAAAATGTATCAAGTTCACTTCGTCCCCAACTATTTCTACAGTTGGATGTACAGCAGCTTTATTGAAGCCGCACCTCACAATAGCGCCCTCAGCATACCCTCCTGTATTTGTTTCAATCCCTGCTACTGTCATTTTGCCGGTGAGCCAGGGGAGTCTAGTTTTGCTCCTTTCACTAACAAGAAAATGCTCCTGTCGAACTGTGATGAAGGTGTTTTCATTAAAATTGATTTCTACCGACGCTTCTATTAGCCCTCTTGACTTCTTCTCAATTCATTTTGTGCTGCTCACAACCATCAAAAATCACCGTTCAATTTTCACTGTAATGTTTCTGTACAGTGGAAATGCACACTGATGGTAAATTGAAGAAATGTAGGAGGACTCTTTTCACTTTCTGCGGTGGAGAGGGAAACCACCGTCTACAACATTGGTGCTTTGGGTTATATTGAGAGTTCCAGTGTCCTCTATCGTAGAGGGATGACTCCTTCCCTTTTCCCATTTCGGCCTTGCTGAATAGAGCCAGGCGAAATGGAGTTAATTCATATGTCAAAAGCTATACAACAACATCCTCGCTCTTTTTGTTATGACAGTTCTGCGTCTCCATTAATTTTAATGGTACTGCTCATACTGGCTACTGGCAAAACCACGTTCTTCTTAGACTGGATATTTTCATTCATTGCCTTTTTTTTGTACGTATTTCAAAATATTAAAAAAGGAGCAGTCCTGAAAATCTCCAAAAAAGGACACAAGAAATTGGTAAGTCCTGAATGATACTCATTTTGCCTGATTAGGAGGGACGCCTAAGCCTAATGAATTTATGTACTAGGTACCTGAATCTATTCTATTGTCGGACAACTTAGTTTTTAACAATAAAAATTATTTTTTTAAATATTTTCCACTTCCTCCCTCCATTTCTCCTTAAGCATTGTTCCTAGCGAAAAAGTTGAAACACTTTTATCTAGGCATAGACATTTTTTCGCTAGAGTAGAGACCGGAGGATTTCAAATTATGTATTAACGAAACACTGAAAAGACCTTTAGAGCTCCCCCCAACCCTGTTAATTCCACGGCCACCCCGTCCTTTTTTGCAATTACTTCGTAAACTCGTCTAGAAACTTTGTGCCATATTTTGGTCTTGTACTTTTTTTCTGCATTTAAAAGTGCATTCTATAAGTTCTTTATGCAGATTTTGACCCACTTCCATATAACCGATCAACTTGAAATTTTGCACATATCTATAGTTAGCGTGACAATGCACTCCAGCCATTTTGTAAACAAATAGTGGCCGAGTTCCCGGCATGGGTATCAAATGAAAGGGTATGACAAGTACAATACAATTAGTTATGTGACGTCAATTTTAATTCTAATATGGCGGTCATCACAAAATGTCGGAAGACATAGGTAACAGACTAACAAGTGCGAGGTCATTTTAAATAAAAAGGTAGTCGGCCATTTTGTGTTGACCGCCATTTAGAATTTTGAAGGACGTCACATAGCTTATAATATTGTACTAACCATACGCTTTCATTTGATACCCATGTCGGAAATTCTTATTTTTTTTCCAAATGGTCGGATTGCATTGTCACGCAGATTGTTTAATAGGACAAAAAATGCTGGGCAATGTTTCACCCTAACAACTGGGAGTTGAGACGATAAAAAAGGATAGGCTGGAGAAAATCCCACTATCCTCAAGCATTCATAGTCATGGAACCATTTCAGGCCGAAACTCCGAGGGTTTCTCTGGAAACATCTTTCAGTGGGCCAAGTTTAATAGGGCAGTGATCTTCTTTAACCCTACAAATCTCTGACACGATATGAAATTTTTCCTACATTGCTGATTCAGTCAACCTAGTCGGTCTCTTCATAGCAGCTTAAATTGGTGATAAATTTCAGCTATCTGAAGGAAAGTCGGTGTTATTTTTATCTCTAAACAAGGCAACAGGCCTCTAAAGTTGCCTAAATCGTATAAACCTACCAGCTTTACTTTTGTATACGATGGATGGAAACACTATTTTGAACCTTCACATCACGTGCAAGCATCGCTTAACAACATGGCTTTACACCACCAAGTCCCCAAAATCGAGAAAGCCCTCTTCGCTAATTGGAAATTGCCTAATACCCCGGCTTCACCGCCAAATTTTCGCAAGTTCGAGCAAATTAGTCTACTGTACTTTAAAATTTCCTGATTTCCCATACATTTTTCACATTTTAAAGTCAGGAAAAAATGCCTGCTTTGGGCCTACAGAACATGAAATTGAGTTTCAAAGTAAAAGCTCGCTCAAAAGAGAGTAAAAAATTGGAATATTTCCATGGCAACTGATGTATTATTACATGACAGTTAAAGTAAGAGCTTTGAAAAAATAAACATGGATCAAAAAAGGAAGTATAGATGTCTGTCAATGAATAAATATATACTCAATTACATTTATTTTATAATAGGGGGCGTTCAAGTATTACGTAACGCAATTTTTGAAAATTTTTGACCCCCCCTCCCCCCCTGTAACGCGCCGTAACGTTTTTCTGTACCCCCCCCCCCCCCTCCCTAAACGTTACGTAACACCCAACACTTTTACCTGAAAGTGACAATTATATGACGCAAAGTACCAGAAAGCCGCTAAAATAGCTTATTTATTGTTTTAATCGCGATAACCCGTAAAACATAAACGAAAAGGGTTGCTAAGTTGGGAGACGTCACACACGAAGCTTTCTCTACTGAACAATGCCGGTGAAGCCACTTTTGCATATTGAAGTGAACTTGATTAAAATTAGGGCGGTGAAGCCGGGGTATTATAAGCGTTCCATGAAGTCGGGAAGGGGCTTTCGATAGCACTGGCTATGATTCCATTTCTAGAGCACTGGCTCTCAGAAACTTAGAACACCCACAAATTTGAGTGGATAATTGACATACTTGTAGAGTGTGACATTTCTGTTCATAGCTATTAAAGCTACTGGTTACAAAAAGCGACTGTCCATCATTATTGTATCACGACTATTGCATCATTTACCCTACAACTAGTGTTATTCACAATCAGAATAGTTCGTTCTATTATTCATTTTAAATTCCAATACAAGGTTTGCTAACTTTCCTCCATTTATGCTTGTAATTATAATTATAATTGATTATCTTTAGTCCAAAGCCAGTTTGCCATTCACCAACGATTTTTGCAATGCACTAGACATGTGTGTAATCTCTACTTTACTATTTTTGAGAAAGTTTTGTTTCTTATTAAGTAGTAATAAGCGCTGCGCATATAGTTTGGGCTGTTTGCCACGCAAGAAAGGGCTGGAGGGCAACTGTTTCCGCCCTCTATGTCCCATGAGGGAAGCGTAAGTAAGTAAGAAATTTGCCACTGGTTTTTGTTAATTTTGAATATATTGTATTGCTAGTTTCCGATATTTTAGGATTCCTGATAGATGGTCAGATTTCTTTTGTAGTTTTGGCCTCATTGTTCAAAAAGGTCGAACGGGACGTACGCATAAGTTAGTGTAAGAGATTTGGTGGTTCCTTTAACTAAAAATCCGAGACTTAGTTAGTATTCTCCATAAGAAATTTCTTGACCTAAATCTTATCGTTCACCATCGGATTATTAATTTTTTAAATTGCTTTACTTACATTGAAACGAGTATAACATGTCAGGAATTAAGCTCTAAATTATGATTTTTAAAGATTATCATTTGTCTTTAATAACATAATTTATTGTTCCGAAACCAACCAAGCAAGAGCGCACAAAATTAACGCTCGAAAAAAGGAAGTATAGCGTGAAACCCTTTCGCATCTTCCTCTGGAGACCTCATCTCTTACAAGATGTCTCGCACAGTATTAACATCAACTGACATGTAAATTAATGAGATGAGGACCGCATTCAAAAATTCAAAAGGATTTACGATTTGACCTTCTTCTTATTTTTATATACATACATATCCTTTCAGAACAACGTGTTTTGTCATCCTATTAAGATCAAAACCAGGACAGCAACAAGATCATGTACTCAGTCTATATATTTATGCATGCCAGTAGTTCTCTGGTGACTGAAAAAAACGTAACGGATAATAAAAACTCGCTTTTTTAACCCTTTCGTTTTACCAAAATGAACAAAGGACCTGGTTGGTTTGTCATTGAGTTATTAAGTTAAGTGGACTAAATAAAAGTAGACACTCCACGGATGTCATTAATCACAGGAAAGCGATTTGTTATGCTTGTTCTTCTGTACAAACGGATCAGAGGTGAAGAATGCACTACCAAGAAGGAAAAGGGTTAAATTTATGAGTGTATTTCGGTCATGCGTATGAATTATATATTTTTTTCCCCTTGGTATGAATTTATGTTGTTGAAGTTATATTTGAAATAATTCAATCAAAACGAAATTTCCTTATATCAAAATTAATTTTTCGCAAAAAAAAAAAGAAAATTGCTTTTATTTATCGAAACTTGAATATTGATACATTATGTTACATAACATTTTGATCTCAAGAAGAATCAAGATTTGTGGTGATAAAACATTATATTACCACAAAACCGGCTCGTTTTTACCTACAATTAATCAAGTCAATCAAGTTCTTGTTTATTGATACAAATACTTCCCAAGATACTTCAATTCAATTTCGGAATTTTTTAAACAGCTATCAATATAATTTCATCAAAGAATGCCATATTTTTTTGCGGTGATCTTGCCAATTGATCTGGATTTCAATCAATTTAACAGATATTAACTACAACCCTGGGAAAACGAATTGATGGGGAAATCCATTGCAGAAGTTTACTACTATTCATTTCTGCTCTGATTGTTTAACGTCTGTCATCAATTCGAAATGACATATTGATTGTATGATGGAATGTTTACTCAGCTGGAGGCATTGAGTGAAAAACGTGTAATTTTTGTTATAAGTTGTTATGTTGTACTATAACAATTTGTACGGGATTATAGATAAGAAATTATTAAATGGCTATTCTTCAATTAAGTTAAACATGTTAGTATGTTTGTTCTGTATGACACCATTCCATGTTATGTTCTTAACTGAAACAATTTATGCTTGAAAATTAATACATAGTAGTTTAGGGTAGAGGTGGATAACTATCGATAGTACTATCGGTACTATCGATGGTTTTCCACTATCGAGCACTATCGATGGTTTTTTTTTACTATTGATAGTAAAGTCGCACATGAGGCATTCTTTTACAAATCGAACACTTTTATTAAAAAACATTGATTTGCTTCAAATTTTTTTTACGCTGTTGCTTTTTCATTTTTATGTTTTGGTCAATATTTTCAAAATAATGGGGAATTAATTACGACCGAAAAATACACTTCGCGACAGTAAATATGCAATAATACAAAACGTAATTTACTGCAGCATAATATTTAATGGAGTATAGCTAGAAAAACTATTTGCTTTTTTGTTATATAAGGAAGATTTACAAATCAAACGCCTCTTTCGTTTGTTTTACTCAGGTGGTGACATAGGGGAAAGTAGCACTAGATATACCAGCTATTTAAATGTATAGAATTTTTCAAACTCCGTGACACAAAAAATTTGAGCAGTTCTGCGCACCTCGTTGCCAAATTTTATAAATAATGTTCTATCATTTCCCCTCTTTTTAGTTAAAACGGCAACAAACACTAAAAAAACTCAACAAAATAATTTGGGAAGGGATGCGCTCATGCCGAATGAATAAAGTTAATTTATCTTTCTATGTGTTGAGCAGAGCTTTTAAATACATGTGAAGCCCCTGCTCAACCAAAGTCTAGAAATTAACAAGTCTTTCATCTTCATATGGTTAATGAGTGAAAGACGAACAGCTATATGCATATGTTCTTCAAATGACGATGTCAGGCTATCAGAGAGAGAATGCAATATTTTTATAAGCGCTAGCATACAACTAAACAACAGAAAATTTTATGAGTTTCTATAGGGATAATGTTGATGTATTGGTGCATATTTGCTCGTTTGTTTTGATGACTTCAATTTTGACAGCTGATTCAATTTTCTTTCCTTTTCTGTTCTGCATACTTTACCGTAAAGACAGAATCTGGCTTTGTCTCGCTGAATTCACGAAGTATGCGTTGAGTTTTGCTCAGCAGTGATGTTCATATATGCAAAATATGCACAAATATTGAAGCCTCAAAGTATTTCCTTGGTACACCTCACGTACGTACAATATTACAAGAAACGCCTTCAATTGTGCCTGCATAATTGTCCAGTTTTTCCCCAAAACTCGAGAGGCTTCTAACTCTATACAAACTGGTGTACTTTCGAAAATATGGTTGTCAATCAGTAATGGGGCCCATCCACGGGCCAACTAGTTGCTCAAACTGAGTTGTGTTAGTACTGACTCGGAGCGTTTGTGAGGTAGTTGGAAAACTGATTTGACAGTTGGGGCTTCAGTTGGGATAAATCAAAATCTTAATTTTATTGGGGCTGGGCCTAGAATTTGGGCAACTACTCGCACTGTGTCTATTGAAGTTTGGCAAACTCCTAGAATGAATTAAGCTTGCATTCGAAGAATTTTTTTTTGTGCAAGTTTATATTTTCATTGTTTTGCATTATTTTTACTTTAAATTATGAAAGGTCACATAATATCTAATTAGTTTCAGGATTTATTAGGACAGTTGAAGTATCAGTTCAGTTGATGCGTTTGAGGCAAAACACAAGTCTTTACACAACTCAGTTTGGGCAACTAGTTGGCCAGTGGATGGGCCCCATTAGATTCCCCTTCATACTTTTTAGATTAGCATGGGCTGTTGGCATCTTTGAAAATACTCTGAACTGGTAATCTATCAGCAACATATGCCATCCATCTTCAAAGTTTTTCCAAATAGTTCCGTCCGAAGCACTTTCAGTTTACTGATTTGGTACGATGCTTCCACTTTTGTCTTCAGAACTGGAAGGGAATCGCATACATCGTTTCGCACGTTCGTGTGGAATATTTTCTCAATCCCTGTCGCTTGACTGACCCATAATGTCTTTATCAGAATTTTCCTCATCACCCTTTTGTGCTGTAGATAAATCCGATAAAGAAGATATTCTAGTCACTGCCAAGAAAAACAAAATTGATTCTGCATACTTTCTACAAAAATTCAAACAGGACTTGAAATTGAAGGGATAATGGCAATTTTGATAATTTAGTTGTCGAAAATATCAGCATGTAATAAGAAACATCATTGTTATAGAATAAGTCAAAACTATCGATAGACTATCGATAGTTATCGATGTTTTGAGGAAAACTATCGGTGACTATCGATGGTGTCGACTATCGATAGTTATTCACCTCTAGTTAAGGGGTTTGTTAGAATTTAAGGAAATTGAACTTTCAACTTAAAATTATGTTATCGTTCGTTCATGTAATTTAGTTCATTTTTGTTAAATTATGGGCAAACTTAGGCCTTTTGTGTACCCGTTATCCATTAACGGCAAAGACAGTTGGTCGGTCCTTCGGACGGTACGGCATTCAAAAACTCTTGTATAATCGTTCATCTTCTAAGACCGGGCTCTACACATTTAATTTTTCACTCCATTTTCTGTCGTTTAATTCTGTCATATATCTCGGTTTGATAGATACACGTGCCCACACATATTCTACCTTTTTTTCAATCTTAAAGGTATCTAAAAGGTAAGTAGAGTAAGTAATATCAAAGATACATACAGTGAGGAAATGGCGCTAGGGAAATAGAAAGACGCGATAAATAATTAAAGCATCCTGTAACTTTGATCTCATTTAATTTTTCATTAGAATGAACTTTAGGCTGTCACGGATGTTGCAAAACAGTCGAAGGAGGCCCCAAGAAATCCGGAAGCCCTATAGAGGCTGGTGAGAAGTCGCAACTCCGCCAAAGCCATTCAAAGATGGAAGAAAAACCCACTGCAAGGAGGAGCGAAAAACGGACGTAGAGAGGGCCCAGTGAAGGTGGGCCGAGTGTCTCGGAGAGGGAAAACAAGGGTCGCCCAGCCGAAGGTTAATTCGTTACGGTGGAAACAGTGCAGGTAATGGTAAGCACCAGCCATATAGCGATAGAGATCAGCGACCTGGACAAGATCGCTTCCGAAAAAGAGGTTAGTGAGTGCTGAAGAAAGCACATGGATCACCATAAATATTCCGGAAGGACTATCGAAAAGGGCGCTCGAAGTGGGAAAGTCCACGGCAACAATGTCCATGGTATGAGCTGGTGTAAGTGTCCAGTATTCCAGCGGCCATGATGTTAATGTCGTAATGGTGGAAAGGTTGACTACTGAAATAACCCCAAAATAATAGCGGGAGTTTTAATGTATTAGCGGTGGACTGGGGCATACAAATGCAAAAGGAGCGCATTGTACTGGAAGCGCTCAATGTGGTGTTACATAAATCTACCACAAAGGTGAAAGAGGGTCTACAATAGACCATACCTTCATTCTCGGCAAGATAGCTTCATTGTCCTTGTGTCCAGAGGACCCAGCAGGCCGTGTCTTTATTTTTTCTGGGTCAGGCTATGGATTTCGTCAAATAACCTTGCAACTATTTTGGAAAGAAGCTTCGACGTTTACAGTGGATGCTCGAAAAAATTCGTATGAGGGCGTCTTTCAAACTTTTCTCAATTTTTAGCACAGCGCAGATCTGAATAGCATGAATTTCAGTCTGGAGAACAGAACGCCATCTACCCGTAATTGAAATTTAGCAGTTAGGTCCTACTACATCTGACCATGTACCATGTTCCAATTTGTCCCATAGGTGAATCAGTAGAAGTTTCTTGGACCTCCCGGAAGGACGAGTTTTTCCCACCTGCCGAGGATCGCAAAAATATAACCTTAAAACTAAAGATTGAAATCTTTCAGTGGAATGTCAAAGGCTTGCTGCATTCTTCCTATTGCATGCGGCCAGAGGCTAGGGAGTAAGGCATCTGGCTACCATCACAGAGGTCCCGGGTTCGAATCTCGGCCAGCCCCACGGTCCTTCGCCTTTTCTACTTTCCCACCTACATTACTTTTCTTCTTTCTTCTTCTCTCTTTACATTACTGATTCCCCCTGTCATAGCCTTCCTTAGCCCTTCCCCGCTAAGCCAATGTCATCGTTTGGTTGATGAAATTCAACTCGTTTTAGGAGGCATAACACTCCAGCGAGTTGTTTTTCGATGCCCCGATGACAAAGTCGCGACAGTAATGGTTGGGAGTAGGTGGAATAAAAAATATCGCAGGTAGGTTGTGGCAGTTCCTTCCCCGACTAGAGCTGCTGTTTCTATATGAAGAAAATAGATTGTCGACACAGTATAAAGGGCCTTCCCTAAGACTCTAGTCTTTCACATAAAAAAGATACTAAGGCCCTTCAGCGGAAGTCTTCTCGAGTATATTCCGCGAGCGGCGCTTAGTCTATACAAACTGCTGGGCCGTTGGGCACCCACTCTTCGCTTCTCTCTTCCCATTCTATCAGCAACGGTGAACACTCCTTCCTCCTTCAGGGGACATATCCTAATATTTTTGCAACAACCTAGACGTATAAGGAACACCAGCCTTCCTGCTTCATTATTTCTGTTCGCTCGCCACCTCTTTTCTGTGCCTAAGGGCACTTGTTCTTTTTCTGTTGAGTTTTATTGGTATCATCAAAATAAGATTCTCTTCTTTGCCCAAAATTTCGTTGCGTAAGTGTTTAGAACCTAAACAATTGAGTTTACTGTGAGATGGAGCTGGAGTTAAAGCAACACCACCTCTCTTTTGACGAATATGCCGCCTAGATGACTGTAAACGATTGGGCTTCAGAATTAAGGTCGGTTTACACGCAACGATTTGCTTTGTGCAAAATAAGTGTTCACTGAAAATCGGCTAGAGGTTGGTATTTTGGCATGAACGTCTAAACGATGTTAAAGCCTTGGCTACAAGCATGTACTTGGGTAAATGGTGACGTTCAACCACCTACTCCTCCGACCCTTATCATAATCAATATAATACATATAATAATCGTGTCAAATTAGCAAAGGGGTATCCACTTTTTGTAAGTGGCCTAATATTTTTGAGAAAGTGTTCAGAAACACTTATTGATCAAGTTATATGATCTGAGAGGATGCAAATGTTGTTATCCATTAATTTATCTAACAACTGGCAGCTGGTTAGTTTATTTGAACCAATTGACTTTAATTGAACCAATTGGGGGCCTCCGTAGCCTAGGGAGTAAGGCGTCTGGCTACTATCCCAGAGGTCCCGGGTTCGAATCCCGGCCAGCCCCACGGTCCTTCGCCTTTTCCACTTTCCCACCTACATAACTTTCCTTCTTTCTTCTTCCCTCTTTACATTCCTGATTCCTTCTGTCATAGCCTTAGTTAGCCCTTCCCCGCTTCACCAAAGCGCATGTCATCGGTTGGTTGATGAGATTCAACTCGTTTCCGGAGGCATAACACTCCAGCGAGTTGTTTCTCGATGCCCCGACGACAAAGTCGCCAGTAATGGTGGGAGTAGGTGGACTGCAAAATATCGCTGGTAGGTTGTGACAGTTCCTTTCTTCCCCGACTAGAGCTGCTGTTCGACATTGCACTCTATATGAAGAAAATAGATTGTCGACACAGTATAAAGGGCGTTTCCTGTGACTCTAGTCTTTCACATAAAAAAAAAAAAAATTGACTTGCGCTAGTCACTTTACACAAATAAATCTTTGCGTATGAGCCGATTCATTTTCAATCAGTTTATTTACACCATTTGACTTGCCCCAGCCAGCTTGCACAAGCAAATTGTTGAGTGTAAACCGACCTTTTGTCGACTAGAGAGACTACTATTCCAGAATTTGAATGGCACCATGAGGTCTGTCATAATACGGTCGGACTTCACCGACATACGCCAGTTATGCCTTTGTAATTAGCTCCACTCTGGATTCGCAGAACGACGAGCTGTTGAAACTGTCATCAGCCAGGTGTCGTTACTGGGAGCCAAACAACGACTTATAAAAGTAATACAGAAACCGAATATTAGAATCATCCAAGAATTACTGACTGAGAGAAAAATTTGCTGACATTTCATCCTGTCATCTGCTCCCCACTTTAGCGATCATCTTCGGGAGACGTAGTAAGAGCAATACATAAGTTGGTTTTACTGCCTAGTACTCATTGAAAACTATTACAAGGCCGGCGAGATCTTGCCTCCATCAGTTAATTTTGTTTCAAATAAAATCAGGCTGAGCACAATTATCGTATAGTAAATATAACTAACGAAAACTAAAAATAAATAAAATAAAATTAAAAACTTACTCGACCATACAAAGTAGCTCCCGATAACCTTTATATTAAGTGGTAAACACTATCAACTCATCACCGGCATAACCATTACTTCTTTTCGTATCAAATAAATGCTTCTTCGCTATAGTGTTGGACTAATTAGTGTACAAACATTGAACGTAATGCAATTTTCCGGATATATCTCCTGTAATAAATACTTTAACCGCTTAACTTTAGTTCATTTAAAAGCAGTCACAAATTACAATCTTACATGCTGGAGAATACCCGTACAAAATCGACGACTAAGCAGAAGTCGACATGCGGTAGGAAACAATTAAAACTTGAGACTATTGTGAGTCATTAGAAACACGAGCGACAATTACTTCGCTTTGGGCTAGAAGGAGCTGTTCAACATGAGATTTGCATTTGATTCCGCAATTAGACGAATCCATTAAAAGTTGCATGTTGGACGCAATTCTGATACACTTTTGTCGTTATATGCGGGTAATTGCGAATTGTTGCCGTAAGGAAGTTACCTCAGGTGTGCCTCTCGTGCTACTGTCTATACCTTTCCTTTACGGTATACATCGTACTGGTAGGAGGTCTGAAGAACTGATCTGATTCAACTTTTCTGTTTCCATTTGTCTTTTAGACAGCAATTAGACTTTAACCAGGCAACCTGTGTGTGCAATTCATTTAATCGACAACTCGACCGAGAGGAGAGCATAGGTATCATATAAAATACCCCTGCCACAAAGACTCTATAGAAAGAGTTTTCTTAGTCGTATAAAGTCTGGGTCAACTTCTATGGCTGGCGTTTGCTCTAAATGTCAAGGTATTAATGAATTGCAAGATTTATGCCAACAATTATTATTGGGCAATTGCAATAAAAAGTTGCTAAAAGTTATCTTTACTGGTTTTATCTTTCTTTGTATCATAGCGATGCGCTTAGCATCTTGCTCTGGAGTTTTGTGCGATGGCAAATGCAGCACAGTTTTGAGAGAGAGGATTAGAACTTGTTAGTAGTTATAAAATCGCGCGGCATCCTTAAAATGGAAATCGTAGCTTGAAACATTTTAATTACAAGTTTTCATCATGTTTAATTCGAAAGCATTAATTATCATTTTACAATATTATTGGGTACGCAATTTCTGTTTTTGCTATGACTGACTGGCAGACATTTGATTTATTTTCGAAGTTGTTTTAGTTAACGTGTAGAATTTTTGCATATTTAAGTTAGATATAAGCTCTTGTGTGTGATTTAATGTGAATATAACTTTGATAGAATAAACTCAACAAGTTGCTCTTCGAATATACCGAGCAAACCGTATCTGTTCCTAGTTTAGGTAAATTCAATAAAAGCGGCCTATGGGATGGAAAAGATAAATAAATATGCCGAAATCTATTACCTTGTTTCCTATTTTCTGGAAACTGGAAGACTATAATATAGTCAATATTATTGAAATCAGAGGTACTCTTTTTTGATTAGCCTCCACCAAAATCGTACAGGTAACTTCTGTTTTCGGTGATCCAACAAAAGCCGGCTTTCTCGCCTAGTTTACGAGGTGTGACAATTAAGTAATGAGACTGATTATATTGCCGCGATTGTGGTAACCCTGCGACCTTGAAATTCCCTTTCCCTTCTCTCGGCATCCTTCCCCTATCCATTGATCGCAGAAGACTGTTTGGAACAAGTGGAAAACGATCCCACGCTGCTTGATCGAGTTATTGCAGGCGATGAGAGCTGGTTTTTTCAATACGACCCGGAAACCAAACGCCAAAGCTCACAATGGTTGTCTCCGCGTGAGTCTCTTGCGACGCGTTGTCTCTTGATTTCGTTTTCCATTTTCGTGACGAGCACCACGAACACACGTTTACTCAACACGACAGAGCAGGCGAACTAAACAAGCTAGCTAAAGCGATGGCAAATATATGTATCAATGGAGAGGGGAAGGATGCCGAGAGAAGGGAAAGGGAATTTCAAGGTCGCAGGGTTACTACAATCGCGGCAATATAATCAGTCTCATTACTTAATTGTCACACCTCCTATATGTACATATTGTAGTACCTAAGATTAGTCTTTGGTTTTGAAAGTACTTAATAAACGGTGAATAACTTACCCGTAGATAGTCAAGTAAGAATTTTTTTAATATAAACTACTTGACTAGTTGTGAATGAGTTCAGAAATAAAACGAATAAAAAATCTATTATAGTTCCAGTTATGCGATTTTTAAAAAGTTTTAGCTTTGAAAGTGCAGAAAATAACCTCAAAAGGATTATCCCAAAGAGTATAATTGATCCTGTAAGGGTTAACCAGAACGAATGGCACATTAGTACAAGCTTGAAGAGATGTATGACGCGAAATAAACAATGAATCGATGATGAATGATGATTTTCAATGGAAGGCACTCAGTAGAAAGAAGAGTAGGACGACCAAAAAATACTTTGTATAACAAATGAATTTTTAAAAGTTTACGGTTTATAATATACTTTACGGTGGGGACTTTAGGCTCAATGCGCCAGTATTGTACCCTCACTGGACATGGAAATAGCGATTTTGTGTTTTCCTTATTTTTGGACGAGTCGTTTATCGGACGAGTCAAGATCGGTTGAACAAGTACAACATCCAAGAGTTAAAACGCAAGGTTCATCACCACTTTTTTCTAGACACCCCCTCGTACCTTTATAACCCTTAACCTATTCCCCCTAACTAAGCTTACTGCTAGACATTGCACCATGAATGACGTGACAAACTATGTGACGGACTGTTGGTGCAAAGGATGACTTCTGAGCTTTTTTTTATGTAATAGACTAGAGGCTTAAGGAAAGCCCCTTTGTACTGTTTGACAATCTTTTTTTTCGTATAGAATGTAATGTCGAACAGCAGCTCTAGTCGGAAGATAGAGAGAAGACAGAGAGAAAGAGAGAAGTAGGAAGGAGCTGCCACAACCTAGCCGCGATATTTTATTCTACCAACTCCCAACCATTTCGCGACACTGGCATCGGGGCATCGAGAAACAACTCGCTGGAGTGTTATGCTTCCTGAAACTAGTTGAATTTCATCAACCAACCGATGCAGTGTGCTTGGTGGGACGGGGAAGGACTAGCGAAGGCTATGACAAGAGGAATCAGGAATGTAAAGAGGCGAGAAGAAAGAAGGTAAGTTATGTGGGGGGTGGAAAAGTGGAAAAGGCGAAGGACCGTGGAGCTGGTCCGGATTCGAACCCGGGACCTCTGGGATAGAAGTCAGGCGCCTTACTCCTAGACTACCGAGGCCTCAACTTAGAACTATCACTATAAAAAAAAAGTCCTGCCACTGTCATAGAATTCAAGCTAATATGTAAACCACTATGTTCAATACGACTCTGAACGAAATTCTTCACCAGTTCGATCATAAACGCACTTGCGTAGAAGGAAGAGAAAGCAGACACGCCCAACAACACTTTATATTATAACCTTGAAGACGCATATGACATGACATTCAAAATGACATCAAGATTGTGATAGGAGACCCAAACGCCTTAATTGGAAGAGAGAATTAGCGCAGACTGACCATTGGAAAAGCAAGTCTCCACGACTGCGTGCCTAAAGAATGGAAGCAAAGCATTATCTGCCCAATACACAAGAAAGGGGACCAATTCCACTGTTCAAGCTATAGAGGCGTATCTCTCTACTTAAGCATATAAAATGATGACAAACATAATGAGAGCCAGACTGGAATCCTATGCCGAAGCAGCAGTTAGTGAATGGACCCACTTTTTTCGGTAAGACAGGTCCTCCGAAAATGCTGAAAATACAACATTGACGTGTCTCAGGATAGCATTGACAGCGACATAAGCAGCCTCTAGTAGATAGTGAAGTTAACGAAAATGGTAATGGAAAGTACAATACTCAGAATACAGAATACACAGAGTAAAATACAAAACTATTACTTTGCTGGCTTCCGCTAGAGATGCCCTGTATTTTCTTATGAAGAGGGGCGCATTATATTTAATAGCCCACGGGTGTCCCTGCGCTTGAGCTCTTGGAGATTGTAGGAGTTCGTAAGTGCAGACTGAGTAAGGTTGTTCCATAGTCGGGTTGTTCTGTTTATTTTTTTTGTCAGAGCTGCTAAAACGTCGGGCAAGGACCACAACTGCTGCGAAACCGAAGTTGCTCTGTATCGTTCGCAATTGACACATTAATGTGACAGGATTTTCTTCACTACACTTTTATCCTAAAATATTGCCACACACCCGTGAGACCCATGAAAATCCTTTCTATTTTTTTTTTTAAGTTTTAAAATTGTTTTAAATTTTAATTTCAGAAATTGCGCGCCCGGTGCAAGTGCACCATTCGCACCAATGAAAGCGCCACCCCTGCTTACAACGCCTAGCTAGGCAGAAAGTTGTCATTTGATTCTCACATTCCGTATCTGTTCAATCATCAAAATTATAATCTCTCAAATACTGAGACCCACTCCACCAGAGATTATGAGTTAACAACGCAGAAAGAGACCACCAGAAGCGACATTACCGGGGTAATTATTGGTTGGTTATTGTTATATTACTCCATTTGACTTGTGAAATCAATGTAATTATATCCGAAGCCAAATTGAGTTCAAAAATTTTCTATTTCCTAGAAGATTGAGTCAACCATGTTTTAACAATCGTAGAGTCGGTGCAATCATAACAATCTATGTTATCCACCATCTTTCTTAGTTTTATGTAAAAGTTTGGCCAATCAAGGCCGGAAAGACATGATAGACTGATACTACAAAGAGTGAATCCTAAGCTGGGGCTATCCCTATAAAAAAAGATTCACTATTTCTTAATTAGATCAATATTCCTTATGAATAGATGAGATATCGTATAAATTTTTGTGATTTCGACAAATTTGAAATTGGTAAATGGAGGTCAAAAAAACCTGGGACTTAAAAGTAGAATTTATTTAAAAAAGCGGAAAATTTTCAATATCCCTTTGCTTCAAAAGGGCTCAATATTATTCCATACTCAAGAAATTCCATTTTTTTCACCTAAATCTTACCCAAACCGCAAATTCCGCGCTAACCCTACAATTCCACCGGAATAACCGCAATCATAAATAATCGATAAGCAGCTGAAATATTGTTGACTCAACTTTTTTTTTAAATAAAAAAAATCAAATTTAATGATCAACTTACGCAGGCGCGCAATCATCTTCACATATCCGAGTTTCGCTTCGCGGTCTTTCATCATTTCTTTCTGATTTCTTCTTCGAGCACGACAACAGCAAAAAAACACACTTCGAAGGATAATTCAATAAATTTAAGGTGAAATTAAAAATTAAAATTTAAAACCGAAAATTCATATTTTATGTGGATCACTGTTGTGCCCCCACCACACAAGCGTAACCCTTTAGCACCGATCATCTTCGCCTATACCATTCGCCGACTTTTGTGTTGATGATCATCTTCTTGATTTAGGCTGGGCGAGGAGCTACAATCACAGGCCCCCAGTCGATCGATGGTGAATTAACTTCGGGGTGTGTAAATTGTAATTCGAATCAATTCAACTAAAAAATCGCCCGGAGTGACGGAATCCAAAAGATTCAATTTTCTTTCGATCCGGACCATTTGGGGGGACGATTGGTACGTGCTTGATCTCCGCGCCCGGCCTGAAGTTGTCCGGAAGGCATGAAGGAGAATATACAAACTCGTAAATTTTCAACCTAACTGCGAGTTTAATTAAAAGCAAACACCTGGTCTTCATCGAAAGGTGTTGGAATTTGGTGTTTTGAGGTGATAAAGAAAGTACTTAAGTACAATTTACAACTACTTATCAGTAATTATCAAGGTTTAAATGATATTTTTTTGTGGCTCCGATGGAGGGCCTTTTCGTTTTTTATAGTTTGTTTTAAAGAAATTTTATTATTTTCTTTATTATTGACTTAAGTTTATGAGATCGTTGATAAATTGGAGAGGTCTGATAAGAGAATCTATTAGATATAAAACTCTTTCACAATATTGAATAAAATGTGTGCTTAACTAAATTTGATTACATTTCCTTAGGTTGTTATTGGTTTTTATGACAACACACAAAATCTAGCCGCTATAGGTTTGGTTCATTATGACTTGGCCGTTCAAACCTGTTAGGTCCCCTGAACCAGAAGGAATGTATCCCGTTATAATGTAGAAGTCTGCAACTTAATCATTTCCTTATTCTGAAAAATAGAGACAAACGTCTATACTTAAGCCAGCGCGTTTTGATTAAACTCGGGTTAAAAATCCGACCGTTAAACCTCTTGCCAGTCACCTACAAGACAATGCAGAAAATGGCCAATAAGGAAATAAAAGATAATTAACCGTTGTGCCAACCTATCTGCTTTCCTCAGCATCCTTAACAGAAAGGAAAGTCCACTGTAATCATCATCACCCTTCCCGATTTGGTCCTTAAACTGAAAGGAGGAGTGTTAAACCACAGTTCCCCGATATCTAGCAAGCTTTAGACAACACATCCTTGGCGGCACTTTTTTGCCACTGCATTGACTCTATGGTGAGGATGTCCGCAGCGAAGAGTTAAATTTCTTCTGCGGTTCCTGATAGTGGATAAAGTCCTGTAGCTACTAGGTGCCCCAAATTTCTTAAACCAGGGGTACTCAGACGATTTTGTCATCGCGATTAGTTGTAAAATAGGGTTTACCACATTAAGGCTCTTGTGGTAGACACCTGGGTTGGTCTCCTAGTGTGGGACTCAGCTGCGATCTTTAGAAAACGGTACCATTCAAAGAAAACATATCATTTGAAGATTGACAGATTTGATGCCTGCAGGCTAAGATTTAGGCAACTACTTATGCCGGCAGTATACCAAAGCTTCAAATGCTTATTAACGACATTTTCCACTAAATGGAAAAAATCGTCACATGCCGCTTTACTACATTTATATCCAAGCAATAGTGACGAAAACCTGCATATGAAGCTTTGGTATCCGGACTGACATAATATTTAAAACTTTATCTACTGATACTAGAAGAAGGAAAACCTGATGTGTAAGTTGCAGAGCTTGTTCATTCAAATGGAGCTAACAACTGAAAACGAAGTACTACACATATCATATCATCATAAGGCCCATGTTTATATATACGAGTAGACGGGAATATAATACACATCTCGGCGGGATAGGTCGAGTTTCACCGAGCGGACGGTGCCCCTTCATGTGAAAATTGTGGTCTGGTACTGGCGCCATCTCTGTCTTTTTTGGTAAGTGCGATTCCCTTTTTTAAGGAATGAGGGGGCAGCCCATATGAGGAGTACTGCGGCCAAGCTAGGCCTACTGTGTACGTACCCCACTAGCGGAACAGACTATCAGCCTCCCGGACAAAGGCAACAAGCTCTTTAATTGAAAGAGACCAGATTTGAGCAGAGCCCATAAACTCTCTAATAAACGTTCTTCTTCTAAGCCAGATCAGAGTAGGACATTCACCAAGAATACGTGTAGAAGTCTCGTTGTCTTCCATGCAGAGTCAGCATTCTGTCTTTTGAGACAGTCGTATGTTGTGGAAGTGATACCGCAGTCCTATATGGCCTAAAGAGACAGACCAGGTTGTTGATAAACAGATCAAGGCACTTCTGAAAGAGTGTCGGAAAAATTCCAACCTCTCCTGGACTTATAGGGTTGAAAAGAGGCAACTGCCCATTTCCGAGAATAACGATCTTCGATGGTCCTATGACTATGTTTCTTCATGGTAAGAGGTGTATGAGCAAACCTCCTTTTTGAGAAGGCCCACTCCGTTGAAGAAGTCTTTGGAAAGTAGTTTTTGGAGTCGAGTCGTTTCTGGTAGAGTCTGAAAGCTCTCACAGTGTTTCCTCCACGCAATCCTTTTGGAATGTCTCACCACATTGTTGTAGGCTATTAGGGTGAACCTATATTCATTCCAATGCCCGGTATGTGTTGCCCTATTGAACAATCTCCCAACATCTTTACGCATTGCAGCTAGCCTGTCGTTCCAGTTTATGCGACGACTGAAAGGAAGAGACAAAGTTGCTGTAATGGTAAGAAAAGATTAGCACCTCAGTAAGCAGCATTCTCTAGTCACACACTGAGCTGATAGAAGCAGCAAGCAGGTCTGATTTCGAGGCCACAAGCCCTTGAAACTTAGACCTGCTGGTTTTCAAAGAAAGGGCGCGGATATCAGAGTTTTCAAATAGAGTTTTCAATGCTGTCTTAGAGAAGCCTGCTAGTGAAGGTGAGGTCCAGCACCTCCTTTCTAAGAGACAAAAGACAAAAGAGGGTATATTTTATTCATAACAAGAAATTCTAGAAGATCCGCACCCTTTCGCTTTCATCGGTACTCCCCCAAATGGAGTGGTAAGAATTTGCATCACAGACGATGAAGAATTGCCGGTTCGTCTTGCGACAAAACTCAATCATTTCTTCCGAAACCTCCTGCGGTGGCATTATTACTACATCCTCCGCAAGGAAAGCAGTTTGACGCAGGGACGAATACTTGGAATGGAGATTAGAAATAAAGCTCGCAATAAAGAGATGATTTTCAATTAAAGGGGCAGCACCAGGGGGGCCCCGCATCTCCGACGAGCCGGTGGTGTCCTTTGCCTTTTCCATCGGTTACACAAGGCTCCTGAATAAGAGCAAGGCTAAAAAGCCTCTCCCCGAAAGCCTTCCACAGTGAGGAGGAGGCCCCTTTCTTCAGAGCCACTTCTACAATTCATCAGAATTTTACGTGCTATGAGACGGTGGAAGTTTTGGACGCACAGGACTCTGGCCAAGCTGTTTATTCTTGGGCCGCCTCGCAACGATTCTAGAAATTTACTGGGGACATCGAAAAGGATGTTGGACATTAATTGGCTTGGCTACCGAAAATTGAGCCTTAAATTACCACTTGTGAGGGATCAGAAGGACGAAGGTGTTGAAAATAGCAGTTAAATGTTAAATGTTATTTGAAGTTAGCTGTACATATAGTTTCTTCTTCTTTATGAATGTCTTTTCTTTTTGCATTATCTTTTCATGTAAAAATCCTGTAATAAAAAGCCCGCGACAAGTGAAGAATAAATTAGCGTTAAAAACTAGTAGTGAGTTTTCTTTTCCTAAAAAAAAAAAAACCTCAAAGAAAGATTGGAGGATTAAATAGAATAAATACAACAGGTTATGGGCCCAGGCACGGAGAAAAGTGCATTGGGTAAATGAAAAGAAATTTGAGGAAAGTAAGGTTAGTTTTGTTTATCTGCTAATTTTTTCTTTATATTGTGTGCCAGTATGGATATGTCGAAACATATAAAATTATTAACTTGTGAAGCAGAATGGCCTTTATGGAAAAGGAAAATAAGAGATTTACTTGATTACCATGAAGGTGCATTGAATGCAATAGACGGCAAGTTGATAAAAATAGAAGAATTGGCAGAAGATGCAACTGCAGAACAGCAAAAAGCATTCAAAGAACAAAATGAATTGTATAGAAAAGCAAATACCTAGTTATGCCAAATCTATGATAGCAAGTGCAGTCAGTGATACTGTATACCAAAAGATTATGGATAAAGAAACGGCCAGGGATGCATGGGAAGCTTTAAAACATCAGTTCGAGGCTACATCAAAGGATCAATTATTTAAAATTTGTTCAGATTTTTTCTCATTCAGCTGGTCATCAAACGAAGATGTCTCTACACATATTGCTAAATTACGAAGTCTGTGGAATGAGCTGAATAATGGACTCAATGTAAGAAATGAGGGAAAATTGCCTGATTTGATCCTAATTTGTAAGACCTTAAACATTTTACCAGGAACTTTTGAAACGTTCAAATCAAGTTGGATGTTATTGACCAAAGATGAAAATAGAACCTTTGACGATCTAACAACTCAACTATGTATGTTTGAGAGAAACTTTACCAAGCCAGAGAAAAACGGTAGTTTGGAACAAGAAGCGCTCGCAGCAAAAGCTTGTAAAGAAAATCAAGGCTGGAAGAGTACTAAAAATAAGAAACGTTCCAAGAAAGATGATAGTTGTCACTATTGCAAGAAAAAAGGGCACTGGTTAAGTGAGTGTAGAAAATGGATAGCTGATGGAAGACCAACTAGAAACAAAGAAGAAAGTAACACTTTGACAACTAATGTAGCACTTACTTCAATCAGTAGTGAGTCTTATGCAATTGACGTCAACTCGAAAGATTGGTGGATCGACAATGGTGCAACGAGACACGTAACGAATTGTTCCAGTTATTTTATTAATTTTACAGCTTTCGAAAAACCATCTAGTATTAAAACAGCTGGCAAAGAAGTTCTTAATGTACATGGGACAGGAAGCGTTCAAGTCTTATCTATAATTGGAAATACAAGTCATAAATTAACATTAACAGATGTATGGTATGTTCCAGATGCATCTAGAAATTTATTCTCAGTTATAGCTACTCAAGATAAAAATCGAAACAGTAAGTTTATATCCACAACTACAAAATGTTGGCTCAAAGTTAATGGGAAAGAGGTACTATTTGGACAACGTGAGGTAGATGGAACTCTGTACAAAGCAACTATCAAACCAGTTAAGCCGAATCAAAATATTGAAGTCAATGTTGCAGTTGCCGATGATTCAATGCTTCAACTTTACCATGAGAGGTGGGGACATCAAGACAAAAATCATGTCAAAGATATAATTGAAAAAGAGTTTGGTATAAAGGTCAAAATGCAAAAACAGTTCTGTGAGCCTTGCATGTACGGAAAAGCACATCGTCTACCATTCGGTACTCGAGAAAAAGCAAGTAGACCCGGTGAATTAATTTCAGCGGACGTTTGTGGGCCATTCGATAATTCGTTTAAGAAAAAGAGATACCTTGTTGCATTTAAAGATAATTATACAAAGTTTCGCTATGGGTATATCATAAAAGAAAAATCAGAAGTTAAGACTTACATTGAAAAATAATTGCTGAGTGACAATGGAGGAGAATTCGAAAATGAAGAAATAAAAGAAATATTATTAGAAAATGGTATCACACAAAGACTAACAGCTCCTTACACTCCTCAACAAAATGGTGGAAGCGAACGTGAAAATCGAACAATAGTAGAAATGGCAAGAACATTGAAATACTCAAATCATGAAGCAAACTTTCCAAATGCAATGTGGGCTGAGCTAGTAACCAGTGCAATATATATCTTAAATAGAACTGGTAAATCGTCTATAAAAGGCATCACCCCATATGAATTATGGATAGGCAAGAAACCTAGAATAAAACATTTAAGGATTATTGGATCTGTTTGTTATACACATATTCCGAGTCAAAAACGAAGAAAAATGGACAAGAAAGCAATTAAAGGATATCTGGTAGGTTACGACGTTGATGAGCGCTACAGAATTTGGATAAAAGATCAGTGCAAAGTTATTTTATCAAGAGATGTAAAGTTTTTAGAAAAACAAGGAGATTGTGATGAAGTTGTGCAACTACCACAGGATCTTCAAGGAAAAGAACAACAGAGTTTAACCAACAAAAATGAACACAAAGAAGAAGATACTACAGAAATTAAAGAAGAAAGTGATTCAGAAAACCTTCAAGAGGAAGAAAGTAGCAAAGAAAGTGAAGAAGAATATGAAGACTGTCAAGAAAGCGAACAAGAGAAAACTGAATCATCATCCAATCGATGTCTCAGGGAAAGATCAACTTTGAAGAAACCAATTCATCTTGAAGGTTATGTTCTAGCAGTAGAAGATATGGTTAACATCGAAGATAGTCCAGAAACTTATTATGATGCCATGAACAGTAAGAAAAGTGCAGAATGGAAGAAAGCAATGGATAAAGAAATGACGTCTTTAAAGGAAAATCAAACATGGGAGCTAGTCAAATTGCCTCCAGGTGCAAGAGCAATACCTTGTAAGTGGGTTTTTCGTGTTAAAACAAAGCCAGATGGCGAAATAGAAAGATACAAAGCACGACTTGTTGTAAAAGGATTTGGTCAACGAAAAGGAATCGACTATAGTCAAACATTTAGCCCAGTAGCAAAATTGGGAACAGTACGCTCAATACTAAGCATTGCTGCAAATGAAGGATTGTTTCTTAGACAGTTTGACGTCTCAACAGCATTTTTGTACGGGGAATTGGAAGAGGTCATCTATATGGAACAACCTGAAGGTTTTAATGATGACAGCAACAGAGTTTGCAAACTAAGAAGAAGTCTGTATGGCTTAAAACAGGGACCAAGGTGCTGGAACAGACGTTTTGGAAGTTTTTTATTAAAATTGGGATTCAAGCCTAGCGAAGCAGATCCATGCTTGTATACTCGAAAAATTAAAGGTCGAATATTGATATTAGCAATATACGTTGATGATGGATTGCTGGCAGCATCGAATCTAGAAGATTTGGAGAAATTTCTACAAGAACTTAAAAAGGAATTCAAAATTACTACACAGCCAGCAAGTTATTTTCTAGGATTAGAAATTGAACAACAAATTGATAAAAGCATTAAAATCAGTCAAACAGCTTACGCCAAAAAGGTACTTGAGCGGTTTAATTTCTCTGGATGTAAACCTATTTCAACACCAATGTTAAAGAGTCCAGAAATTTCAGAACCAAACAAAGAAAGTATAAATAAGAAAGACTTTCCTTATAGACAAGCTGTGGGGGCTATCATGTATTTGATGCTTGGAACAAGACCAGATCTAGCCTACAGTGTGGGATTCATTTCAAGATCATTAGAAAATCCTTCACGAGAAGATATAGCAAGAGTAAAGAGAGTGTTTCGTTATATTGCAGGAACTATTAACCTGGGTATTGTTTATTCTTCATCTAAAAATAAAGGTACAATGCAGTGTTATAGTGATGCAGATTTTGGAGGATGCGCGAAAACCGGTCGATCAACCTCAGGAGTGGTTATAACTTACGCTGGAGGAGCGATTTCATGGTTAAGTCAAAGGCAAGCAATGGTTGCTACTTCCACGACAGAAGCTGAAATTGTAGCAGCGAATGAAGCGGCAAAGGAAATTATATGGCTATCACGACTGTATGAAGGGATCCTAGAAGTCAGAAATATTCCAGTTCTTCAAGTGGATAACTCAGCTGCTGTGAGATTGGCGCAAAATCCTGAATTTCACCGCCGCACTAAGCATATTGCAATCAAACACTTTTTTATCAGGGAAAAGATTGCTGATAAAAATCTAGATATTCTGCAAATTCCTACTGAACACCAAATAGCAGATATGATGACAAAACCGCTACCAAGAACTCGGCTTAAAATTTTGTCAAATAAATTAGGATTACAGTAAATTAGTTTGTCACTTTAACAATTAACTAGGGAAAATGTTGAAAATAGGAGTTAAATGTTAAATGTTATTTGAAGTTAGCTGTATATATAGTTTTGTCTTTTCTTTTTGCATTATCTTTTCATGTAAAAATCCTGTAATAAAAAGCACGCAAGTGAAGAATAAATTAGCGTTAAAAACTAGTAGTGAGTTTTCTTTTCCTAAAAAAAAAAAAAACCTCAAAGAAAGATTGGAGGATTAAATAGAATTACGAGTGCCACACTGTCCCAATCGAGGATGATCAGTCTGCGCTCTACGTTCTATTTCACAATTCCGAAATTGAACGACCGACCTTGCTTGACCAAACAAGTCTGAGTGATAAATCTGCATGGAGAATGTTAAACAGCTTCAAACGGCCTGGTCTAAAAGTGTAAGGCTAGGGGCTGTTTACAGTGCAATAGGCTCAGGTTAAAGCAGCAATACTGCTTGGACAACCGATACCATACAGAAAAAAAGATAGCAAAAGCGACAAACTGTGAATTCCCCACATCCTCCTGCGATTACTTTCCCACGTTGTTTACTACAAATTAACTAATCTTCCCCAATAAGATATCTATAAGAAATATAGTTTATTATGTTCTATCAAATAAAGATTATTAATAAGTTGCCCTCTACTTCTGTTTTGATTCAAATAGCAATAAATAGTGCATTACTTATGCACACCGTAAACATTTTTCCATCATTTGGAATGGGTCGAAAGAAGCATAGCAGCGCATCCGTACTCTAATTAAACTGTCGAAGTTCAGTAATCCGATTCTTTTAACCTGGCTAACCAAATTGAAAATTCTTCATGCATAATAAGCTCGTAACTTTAGTTAATCCCAAAGCGGGACCAAGGGATTAAGCTTGATGCTCATTAAAAGGAGACAAAGTAAAGCATGCAATTTGCATATACATACGTTGCAGAGAGCGTAGCGACAATCCCATATTTTCGGGTTGAGCCAGTCCGCTGCGCCAGGAAGGTACTACATGATCTGCCGCAAAGCGCCCATAAAAGTGGAATTTCAATTTCTTAGAAGAAATCTCGACCCAGCAGCAGCAGCAGCACAGACCCGGGTAAACACAGCCAGAGCTGGGGCCAGTTATTATGAACGACTTGGAATGACAAAATTAATGAAATTGGAATTACCTGAGGCAAATAATGTCACGTATTTGCATTTATGACGGAATTGTGTTTGCTCTTGTCTTGTATGTCGGAATGGAGGCTGTGTGTTACCCCAGTGTGTGGCTTAAAGGAGCTCTAAAAACTGCAACCGATCCGGGTGCATCTCTTTTCGCATGTTATTCCGCACGGGCTGGTTGGTCACAAAAGTTATACCGCCGCTACATCTTGCATTTTCGCCCGCAATATCGCAAAAGGTTTAATTGAATCTTGGGGATTGTTTCAAGGCATGTTAAGTGTCCATTTGTCATCAGGTCCTGTGATTCATGATAACGATGTGGACAAGGCGTATTCAGTTGGGAGGAATTTATCGCGGTTTTTCACCATTAATGAGGTGAGCACGTGGAAATATTTAAAAAGGTTGAATGGAATTGGTTTTTGGGTGTGCAGAAGTTTACGGAAAGAATTTTTAATTCTTGGAACAAGTGAATCGCATTTAAGGTGTAAAGTAACCAAAAATTGTTTGCGTCCTCAGGTATTTGTGATCTACTCTATATGTTTTCGGGTGGATTCCATTATATAACTACGAGTTAAGTTAACGAACAGGGAACTAGATCATCGTTCACTCTTTCAACACCCTCAATAATGACGGCGTAAATAGAAGGCGATGGAGGTCGTCTGCCCAGTCCCAAGCACTAATAGTACAGACTACTTAATATTAACTACTCTGTGCTAATAGGTAACAATGAGTGACATTCCGCCCTGCATGGATTTAAGCTAAACAAAACCATTGACCATGAATATCA
The DNA here is from genome assembly GCA_949987705.1 of Thereva unica. NCBI lineage: Eukaryota > Metazoa > Arthropoda > Insecta > Diptera > Therevidae > Thereva > Thereva unica. Next base: position 7,778,322 of record OX465282.1, read on the forward strand.
ATTGGTATTTGACCAAGAAAAAAGAAGTGACGTGATATTCTGAGTCGCCTTGTAGATGTTATTACAACCACCTGGTGCGCCAAAATGTTCTTCTTAGAGGCCATAGAGATGAGCTTTCATCAAATAATAGAGGAGATTTCATGGAATTAGTTAATCTATTGTAGAAAAACCATATGGTAAGCGTTTGCCAGAAGAGGCTAACCTCGGCTTTTCACATAAAATTAAAAATTTTGCAAAACAAAAACACTTCTTTAGTCATTGCGACCATCCCTAAGACGGTACCTTGCGCCTCAAGTAGGGCTGGCCAGAGGTACCACCTTGAACTTTTGCACCACCGCTTACCTGCATTTGAGCGTCCCATCAGGGTTCACTCGGAGTACTTACTTGGCCGGGAGGGATACCTGTAAACCGATTTCCGGGGCAATGAAGGTAGCCCTCTGCTCAGCCATCAGAAGGCCTTAGCCCATTAAAAAAATGTTTAATCAGTGAAACGCCTAATTTTGTACAACATCAAAAAAATTCCAACCATTAATAGTAGCAAACGAGATTAACTATATAGCTAGTGGATTGTGTATACGACCGTACCACCAGAGGTTAAGGCCGAGATAATTACAGCCCCCCAAAGTTCTGAAGAAAAAAACAAGGCAACCCATCCTGGTACCAGCGTAGTGTTCGGAGATCCACCAATTCGTAATGATAAGGTACTACAAAAAAATTGCAAGCAAGTCTCGGGGTTTGGGGCTAGTCAAAAGCAGGGATTACTTTTGGTTTGACGTATCTTATAATATATTCCAAATTCTTAATAAAATGTTTTTCTGAAATGAATAATATAAATGCTCAAATATTGTAATAATTTCAAATTTTTAATAATTTAAAAAAACTGCTTGCGTATATATATTCAGGTAACAAAATTATTGTGTGCAACTGCACAAAAACAAGACTATACGAATCTCAGCAATATAAAAGTTAATTTGTCGACGATAATCTTTCCATAGCGATCCTCTCTTCACTTTGTGCATATGCAGCCTAACTGTGACCAACCAGAACCTGTCTTCAAAAAACAGGTATTATCTTCCCGTGGTAGGTTAGGTCACACCAACGCAACAAAAATCGTTACCGAATGAGGCGAGTTACACGGCATAACACTTTCTGCTGTAACAAACCGGTTTGTGCGTGTTATACGAATTACACGATAAACTGACTGTTCTGCATTTTTTCGTGTAACAATTCTATTGTCTATGTAGCTGTGTACAAACTGTCAGTTAAGCTAAGTCATTTTCGTAGGCCCCGAGAATGAAATTATGATTGTGTTAGTGTGTTGCTCTGTGCAGTCGAGAATTTTTTGGGATGCACAAGTAACAAACTTCCCCGCGACCCCTTGCCTATAAAACCGGTTTATTGGAATTATTGGAAGTGTTGATGGAAGAAATGTTATGCCGTGTAATTTGCCTCTATAGCTGTCTTCCACCCTAAATGTGGTTACTTCTTTTTATTATACCCTCTCGGATTTGGTAGGGCTTTTCTTCTATTCACCAGAACCGTACAACATTTCACACATAACATTATCTGGTTTAATGGGTATCGCCACCCTGCTAGTTCATCTCAACAGCCCCTTTCTTAGGGATAGTTGCTGCATTCTTTCTTGTTCCCGGTTTTAAGCAACTGATATACTGTACCACCTCCTGCGGGATCCCCAACTTCTCAGGACCTAGCCCAAAGCTTCGAGGGGTTCTGACTAAATGAATTTTGTTTTTCCTGGTCAAGTTCTAACTTTTTTCACTCCCGGATAAAAACGGTCTAAGAGGCTCGTCTTCTCCCACGATTTTGGTCCTACTGTATGTTTCCAATGCTCCTGGGTTATTTCCAAATTTACTCCGGCATAAGAGCATCTACACAAGCTACAAGCATTTTAGAAAGGTTTTTTTTCTAAGGCAAAAGATGTATCAGCAGCATTCAAACTCGATGTTTTCATGAAAATGGCAGAAAATTAATTATGCTAGAAGGCATATACTCCTTAGCAAGACTTATCGTAACAGTTTAGAAAAATAATGTGGAGCTTGAAGAAGTCGAAACGGAACCCTTATTCCCCTGTAGTGTTATGTAAACAGTAGCATTGGATTAAGCTCGTAAACAAATATCTAAACGTAATCCAGGAGTCCTGCGATTTTATCTTAATTTAAATTGATTTTTTTCTAGTTTTAATGTCTGCTGATAAATAAGTTGTTAATGGATTATAATTAAAAATCCTATAATTTTTTTTTTTTTTTTTTATATGAAAAAACCAAGCTTAGGTGTAACCCTTTGTACTACCAGTCCGTCATGTCTTCAGTTCATGGTGCAATGTCTAGTAGTAAGCTTGGTTTGCAGAATAGAGGAGAATAGGAAAGGTTAGAGGGGTCTGGAGGGTCTACAAGAAAATGACGATGAACCTCACGTTTGAACTTTAAGGTGTTGTACGAGTTCGGAAATACTGACTGCGGGAGATTATTCCACAGTCGAGTTGTTCTATTCATAAACGAACTTCTACACCGTATTGTGCGTGAACGAGGGGGCTGTAGGGTATGGGGGTGAGCCGAGCGGGCTAGTCTTGTGTTGCGGGAAAAGTATTGCCGTGCAGGCAGGAGGTCCTGAATGATACAAATCCTACATTCGGCCGCGCCTCGAATACAACTCGCATATCTGGGCAGGCGCCCCAAAAACCACCTTGGCTTGTCTCGACAAGGTGCAAAATCGTGCCCTCAAACTCATTGGTGATGGCCCCTTTCGCGCCTCCATAGACACCTTGAGCCACCGTAGGAATGTAGCAGCCCTCTCCATACTTTATCGCTATTACCATGGCGACTGTTCCACCGAAATTCAGGACCTCATGCCTACATATGATACAGTACTACCTATTATTTAAACAATTTTGCCGTATACTTGCATGTATGTATATAGGTGTACTCCCTTTGTGTTCCGTGTCGTTTATTCTTAAGAAGACCAAACATCAGCATTCGATGATCATAGTGTTCCTGAGCATTTTGTGAGACTCTTGCTAAAGTCTTGTTCTCGGTCTTGTTAAATTCTTTTATTTAACTTCAATCCTGACCCATTTCCCGGTTTCGGATAGAGCTGAAATTTTGCATACACGTTTAGTTTGGATGACAATCTGGCCATTTTGTAAAAATATCAAGATGGCGGTTCCAAAATGGCGGCCGATTTTTGAAATTGTGCTCCGAGGCCCTCTGACATGGGTATCAAATGAAAGGATATGACAGGTAGAACACAATTAGCTATGTAGCGTCATTCCAAATTCAAAATGGCGGCCAACACCAAATTGCGGAAAGCTTATAATAGACTAAAAAGTAGAAAATATAACCGATCAACTTGCAATTTTGCACACACTCGTAGTTCGGGTGATAATTAATGTGTATGAATGATGAGATGAATAGTTGAGTTAAGGGTGAATTGAAAATAAAAAAGCAATACACGTTACAAAAAATCACAAACAAACACAGAGATGCTGCTGTCAACTAAATTCAACTACTCAAATACTGAACTCATGTCCGTATGCATAATTTCAACTCAACCCAGGTAGCAGAGCTGAGTCGAGTTCAGTCAACCTTAACCAACTCAACTCCCGTTTACATGTAGTTGGACTTGGGTTCAACTTGAGTTCAACTCATCATGTATAAGTACTAAATGCAATCTGACCTTTTTGTAAAAAAATCAAGAAGACGGTTCCGAGATGGCGGCCGTTTTTGCAATTATGTTCCACCGAGTCCACGACATGGGTATCAAATGAATACAGTAAACTGTGTGACGTAATTTTAAATCTAATAGAATTGCCATCATAAAATGGCGGAATACATATAATAAACTAAAAAGTAGAAAATAAAATAAATGGTTAAAAAAATTTTTAAAAAAATTCTCTTAATTAACTAAAAAATGTACTGAAAAGTAAAAAATAAAAAATATTTAAAAGAAAGGGTGAAATTTCAATTTTAATGAAAAAGTTAATTAGAAGAATGGCGCATTTTTCATCAAAAAATTTTGTTAGAATTTTCTTCAAAGTGAATTGAGCAAAACAACAAGTTTAAATTAATTTTTTTTACTACGCCTTATAAATTAATACATAAAATCTTAAATATATTGAAAAATAAAACAAAATTAAAAAAGATGATTTTATAAAAAAAAATGTGAATTTGAAATTAACAAAGCAAAAAATTGAGGGTTATTGTAAATCTCACGCGATTTACAGTTATATTTTCAATTTTTGATGAAAATGCGCCATTCTTTTAATTAACTTTTTCATTAAAATTGAAATTTCACGCTTTCTTTTAAATATTTTTTATTTTTTACTTTTCAGTACATTTTTTAGTTAATTAAAAGAATTTTTTTTAAAAAAAATGTTTAACCATTTATTTTTTCTTGTAAAGTTAGTCTTGATGTTGCGAGCTTAGGTAAGCAAGTAAGTAAGACCAAGAGAAGACAACACTGCAAGACCAAGACTTTCGACATACGCTTTGTTGTAAACTATCTGAACAGGTACATTAGCAAACCAATGGCAAGTCATTGGAAAATGGTAAAACCATCTTTAAATATCTGAAAGGCACAAAACACCATGGGATTTATTTTAGAGGAGCTACAAATACCCTCTTTTGGTAACCACTAGCTCAAAAGCAGAATGTCGTTTCGCCGTCTCTGCAATCGACGATGTATGTTGGTTCAGCAGAATTAAAAATGATCTTGGAACCCTGGAGTTACCCTTAACCAGATCTGAGTTTTCTTAAACAAATTGTAACGTTTGACAAAAATTGTACAAAAGCCCAGCCCAGAACTTGAAAGAACCCGATTGGGTGGAACTGTTACTACAACTCATCTATGTCACTCAGGTATTTTTTATATCAAAAGCGCGATTTCTTTCTGGATTAAACTTTTCCAATATTGCGGAGGTAAAAGAAGAATTCCACGATTTCTATGAATTTAAGCCAAAGGAATGGCTCCGAGTAGGATAAGAAAACAATGCAGATCAGCTTCTCTAAGATGTTCTTTAACTTTTTCACTATTTTCTTTGTGCTTCAAAAAATTAAAGGAAAAAATTGTTTTTAACTGAATATCAGTTTAAAAAAAAATAGATTACAAAGCTTACGAAAAAAAATTAAAATTGATTGGCAGAAAAGGTAACCCGTAAAAAACTCATTAATCATCGCACAAAGTCTCAATATTTCCCACAATCTTATTATGAAATATTAAGTAATGATGATCAAAAATGACCATTCTACGCTATAGTAAGATTATCAAGTATATGATATCATCAGCTACACATCGGAAGCTGCAAATAATCTAATAACTCTGGTCTCTAGCCGGACCAATCTTCAAAATTATTAATACGTAGAAACACATAAATTTAGAAATGACGCAAATGACACATATCCCAAAGATTAAACATTAAACAAAAAAAAATCGCAACAACACTTCAAATTTCATCACTCCCATAAGCCATCTTCCAATATCATCTTAACCATCCAAAAAAAAACGGCCAAGCGGCACAAAATTAGTAACGTTTTCTTGAACTAGTTACCGCGTGTTACCAAACACAGCCAGACTCCCATCAAGGGATCATCAATTAATCACGGCCAGGTGCTATGTTAGCTAAATCATGCCCCCGTCTAACTGATTTGAGAATGAAAAATGATTTCAGTCTCATAAATGTAAAGGACTCTTGAGCGAGACAACATCCTTAAACAGAGGTGTGTTACCAAATAAAGGTGTTCCAGCTGCAGGTACTTACCTATACCGGCTCTTGAGTGTTTGCCTCAAAATTAGCTTCCAATTCAGGTCAACAAAAGCAAGTAAAGTATAGTAAATGAGCGTTAACCAAGAAAATCGGAGCGTAAATTCCGATGACCATTCCAAGATATTGAAGAAGCGCATCACCATCAACACCTCTGACAATGGTCAATTCAATTGCCATCATCATGAATATCTACGAGACTAAAAATTGAATTCTAGCTCAAAGATTCCAACAAATCATTCGGTCTGCTCTTGGGACATATAGATATATATGAAAAAAAAAAATAAGGTAAAAAAAAAACCAAACTATCACCACATTTGACACATAGGGGGTACACACCGCGCACGATGACTCTAAGAGTTTATCGGTGGCATCTAGCAAATGAAGAAAGTTTATGTCACGCCATTTCTGGACTTGAAGATGCTCAGGTATTTCGTTGACATCTTCTCGTATTTATGGAGACTCCAAGTGTGACCTTTGTTTGAAATGCTGTTTTCGTACGATGAGCATGCCGCAATCACTGCTATTATTTTACATTAAAATACAAAAATGTTGCACCGTTTTTATATGGCTAAGGTGAGATAATTGCTGGAGTATTAAAAATGTAATTATGAGCCTTAATTGATGCATAAATTAATAATAAGTAATAAAACAGTGGTAGGCGCTAGCACGATATCCATATGGTGATTTTGACAGGTGCAAACGAAATTTATATCTTTTATTTAGTGTTAACAATAGAAAGTTTATTCACAAGTCTTCTAACTTTAAAAGGTATTTTTCAACCCTAGTCCAATTTGATGACAAATAACATGTGCTATCGTTTATTTTTGCCTACAAATTGAAAGGATTTTAGGGAATAATATAAAAAATTATTGGTTATCTACTTATTTAGTCCACAAAGAATAATGGAGTACTCTAATTCGACCAGATACAGAGAATTTTTGTTGTAATTTTTGAATTTTTTGGAGTACCTTATCAGTACAGATGGTCGGGCCTGCCTACTGCTCTTCAAATTATCCTGTACGACAGTAAGAGCTACAAACAGCAGCTATTGTTAGAGAACTTTGGGAATACTAATCTGCCTGCTAAACCGGTTGACTCCTATTGAGGTTTGAATGTTTCACATGATCCTCTGGATGGTATCTCCAATAAACGAGCTGGCACCTTTGATCGACCCCTTGAATTTGTATCTGGCAATCTTTTTGAATATTTGGCCCTTATCGCGATGATGTCGTTGAGCGAAATATTACTGGTGGTCTTTGCAGATGCATTGAACACAACGCTTAAGTTAAAATGCTTGTATCTACTAGTATTCGGTTGGACACGATTATAAAATGGGTTTGTAACAAGGGCCTTTTTTTGAGCCAGTACACTGTCTTACTTTAAATCAGGCGAGGTACCGTTGTAATGCCAAAATATCAAAAACAATCAAATTAAAGAAGGAAAGAAAATAAATACCACTGATGAGCTTTGTTCTTACCAGTTTGATTATAATAATTCAGAGTAAGTCGGAAACCTATGCCTTCACAATGTATATTTCTATTTTACGTGCTGCAGCAGAAAAAGTAAGAAACGCCTTTCTAGTACGTATTTAAATCTCGTTTCGCCTCATTTCTAGTTGAAAATTTTACCGAAAAAGTAAAATTTAACTCGACCGATTGTACATATGTTCATACCAGTAGGACATTATTTTTGTACTGGGACATTTAAAAAAATTTTAGCATCAGTGCAATTTATCATTGACTAAGGGAAAGTGTACTGCCGGCTGCAGGTGATATAGGTCGAGTTCGGTGTACTCCACCATGCATTCAGTATATTCTCAAATGCGAGGAATCTGTGAAGAGTTATGTCCTTTGACTCCACCCAAGGTAGCTGGCTCATCTACGAAAAGGAATCTTACCATGAAGCGTTCTTCTGAGGGGCTCAGAGTAGTATGCTTAACGTGAATCTTATTTCTCTAGAGATTGTGTGTGGACCTTACAGGCTCTTGACTTCCTTTCTTTGTAATTTTACTATCTTTCCTGTTTTCGTAATTGACAATTCTTTTCGAGCGATCGCTGTTTTTAGTGCAGTAGTTGGTAAAAGACTTCTGCTGGAAAGAGTAGATTTTTCGGGGACGCCCAATGGCTGTTTCGTATAATGTATCCTGGTTTGTGTCTCGTGATACGTGCTGCTAATGTGGTACTGTTATGGGGCGATAATGATGGCGCACCTTGGTTACTTTCTATCCACTCTGATGTGGTCTCCGTAGTAAAGTAGTGTGTTATGGTTTATTGCATTTTAGGCAGCTTCGTAATGTTCCAATATCTGCACCATTGTCAGATCTGGAGCATCAAAAGTGGTCGGGTAGTAATTGTCGTCTTCTAGCTGGCATTAGTGCTCAGACAATTGAAAAGTTCATGGGTCTGCTGTGGGCACAATGTACCGAAATGGTTTGATTAGAGTGTACGAAGGGCCTTGGCTCGTGGCTGTGGTTGCTGTGCTGGTTTTTTTTTTTTATGTGGCATGGTCAAGCTCAGGAATCACCCTTTGTACCATTAGACCGTCATGTCGTTCAACTCATGATGCAATGTCTAGTAAGCTTGACCTGAAAATAGAAAAAAAAAAATAGGAAAGGTTAAGGGTAGTCTGGTGGATGCATAATGAGAAGGCAGTGAGCCTTGCGTTTGCACTACTGGTGTTATATGAGTGCATTCATTTTTTAACAGCCGGGTGAGTCACAACCGTCAGGGCTAGCGAGAGGCAGTCTTGTTGGAGTGTTATGCTTCCTGAAAAAAGTGAATCCCACTAACCAGTCGACAAAGGCTGTGACGCCAACATACCAGACTAAGAAGGTGCAGAAGATGCACCGACCGCTAGATGAAGACCCCACCTAAGCGGAAATTTGGTATCCTATTATTAACCGGTTAAACTGGTTGCTTAGTTCTTTAAATTACTCCTTTGGGTGTTATGGCTTCCAAGATTTGGAAACTGGAGTGTTCCTCCGGCGAGAGGAATTGCTTAGGAAAGTCAGCGAACAAAGACTAATTTTACGTCTGACAATAATCAGTTCCCATCAGTTGAGTAGGAATCGCTGCTCGCATGCTCCCACTAGCTACTCTCTCACTCATGCTGATTGCCTTAAGAGTAGCCCTCCCTGAAATTTAAAAATCCTCAACCATCCGCTGATGAATTCTTTGATTTCCTTCATCCTGAATCATTCTTTGGAATCTCACTTCTACAACTTATTGACAAGATCCGAAAATATTTACTGGAGTGCTAGGGATCATACCTAGAGGACGACGACCGTACTAGGGTTTTATCTCGATCTTTGCCGGGATGGGGCAGTGTCTCTTAATGTTGGCTCCCCGGTATCCCTTGGTGGGCGATGCTACCTTCGTGATCAGCTCTACTTTAATAACTATAACTATGTCTTCAGGCGATCACCTACATGAGAAAGCTAAATTATCACTTAACAATTATTAAATCTATCTTAATGCCAGTCTTCAGAGCACGACCCTTCTCTGCAGAAACTGCTTTGTATCTCGTCTTATTTACTTTCCCCTCCCTTTCTCCAATGTTTCCGGTGAGATCTCCGTCATCTTTCCTAACTCAAGCGCGGGTAGGATGCTAATAAACTCTTTATACTTACCTTCCAATGTTAGTTCCTATGACTTTTCTAGGCTAATGCAGCAGCTCTGCCTTCTAGAACCCAGATATGAGGGCCTACTCATTGCTGGTGACCTGAATTCCAAACACTCTGACTGGTTTAAACCCACCATAAATCGGACGACAAAATCATCGCATACCCAAATACTGCGTTCTTGATACAGTAGTACGACTCTAAACTTTCCTTTCCATGCCCTGCCTCCTGAAAAGATGACATAGTTTCTTCAATTTCTTTTTCAATCCAGACAAGCTCCCCGGATATCCAAAGTCTTTTTCGAACTCATAAAAATTGTCGGAGGAGCCTAAAGTGTTAGCTAACCGGATTATGATACTTAGTCAAATTGTTGAAGCTACTTTTATAAATACTTCTTTCCAGAACAAACTTCGTGCCATGAAGCCTGTCCCTTCTCTTTAGAAGGAGCTCAATAGGATCATTAGTAGAAATTGCCCCCACCCATTTGACAACTTTAACACTAGTAATCAATTTTCTCCTTTGGGCATCTCTGAGCAGTTTTCTGAGTACTATCGGGACAAGCAAGCTATAATCTTGCCAACCATGAGATGGTTACACGCTCCGTGTATGCTCTTCAACTTCATCTCCCTTGTACTGTTTTTAACTTTGAGGAAATTCCTTCTTGCAGCAAGACTCTGTCATATTCAATCATCAAACGCAATTCCCTAATATCATTGAATCATACTCTCAATGTCAATGGGAAAAGGTCGGCCGGTAGCGATAACTTCTTTAATTATATTCTTAAAAAAATAGGTCCCATCCCATTCCATCCCTAAAGCTTGGAAATTATCCAAACTTATTCCCATCCCCAAGGGGGGTGGCGGAGCTCACCTACCGACTGGCGTCCTATCTCTTCCGTTTCCAACTAAGTTAAACTCCTTGAGGAAATAATAACCTCTGACGTCGATCATCGCTGCCAGTTTCACAATATAATTTCTCATGAGCAGTTTGGCTTTAAAACTACCCATTTCACCGAGCATGCGCTTCTAGTTATCCATTACGATATTACACAAGGCCTTAGGATAAAAAAACCCAACCGTCATTGTCTGTTCTCTAGCCATAAGACATGCGTTTGACTCTGACTGGCTTACTGGCTTCCTTTATAAGCTCTCCCAACTGAGCTTCCCTCCTCACATTCTCTGAATCCTTTCTAGTTTTCTGTCTGCTGGATCCCTTTCTGTTCAAATAGGCGAATCCTAGTCCAACTAGTTTGACATACTATCAGGCGTTCCTCTAGGCTCCATACTAGGCCCTAAATTGTTAAACTTCTACCTTCATAATCTTCCTCATTCAGCTCCCGGCATTAAGTCCTAAGCTATCCTGCATGCAAATGACACGCGTATGTATGCCTCCGACACCGACTCTTTGAAAATAATGGAGTTGTTGGGCAAACACAATGAAAATAATGGAGTGGTTGGGCAAACACAATGAATTTATAAAGCGCTTTCACAGCACTTGGGGACTCTCACTGAATGCGAGTAAAACTTAAATTATATCATTCCGGAAAGTTTGGGTCAACGGCCGGAGTTGTTCTACCAAAATCTGCGGTAAAGAAAAACCTGCATTAAAGGCATGGTCAGCATTATATCCAGTAGCTCAGAATAGATTTGGAACAAAATATGTATTTTATAGATTTCAAATTCCATTTAGAAAAAAGGTGGTAAAAGATATATTCAAGTTTTAAAGCAAAACCATTACTAAGAATACATTTTTTTTATTAAATTTATAGAAATGTCAAACTCTTAAATATATTGCAATTAAAAATAGTGTTATCTCACTTTTAAAATAATCGTCAGAAATAATGATAAATATGAAATGAATAATTAATTTTTAAATCCATTTTTAAGGATTAAAACTTATTTTAAAAATGCGCTAGAAGATCTGGTTTAAACTTTCAGTCTTCAGAGGCGTGTTCATTTTCTCGATTAAATATGTTTTTTTTTATTCCAACTAATTCAAATTTTAATAATCTTTCAAATACTTAATCACAAAATTATAAATCTCCTCCCTCGATGCCTAATTACACAGTATTTAGCTTTATTTACATAAATTGAAAAATTAACATCAACATGAAAAATTTAGAAATTTACCGAAAAAAATGGGAGTCTAATTTTCCGCCTTAATTCTCTAACTAACTGCTAACTAATATCCGATATCCAACAGGCAAAGAAATGACTACTTTAGTTGGTGATGACTAAATTAACGTTTAATATTCTCTGTTATCGGGAGATCTTAGAAATAAAAATTTATTTATGAAGTTCCAAAAAGATTATTTTTTTAAACACGCAAAAGGCTGAAGTATTTTTATGCCCAATTAAAACCATAATAAATCATCATTAACAAAAATATTTCCTCCCTTTTTTTTCTTCTGATTCCTCCGAGTTCAGTTCGAGAATCGAATTAATTCGAAAATGAACTAAAAAAAAATATATCGCAAACTGCTTGCATTTAATTTTATATGTGTGTAAGGAGAAAGAGTGTGCGCCAGGAGGGTGGATCTGGACAAACTCTCTGAATGGGCTTAATCCGTTCCTTTCAGAGGTGTGTAAAGTATCTTTAATATATTAAATTCAAAAGGTAAAGACCGCCATAAAACAAATTACTCACTAAGTTCCGTTTAATATCAGCAATTAATTATGATTTCTTGGCAGTTTTTAGCATTTTATATATGTTAAAGAGGTCAAAAACAACATCCATGGGCGGATGGTTATATTTTTTTTTTGTGGATGGTTTTTTGATCGGATAAAATAATTTGAATCTATATGGAAATAAAAAAAAAATATCTAAGAGACCAAAAATAACTGACTAGGTGAAGGACCACCTTCTAGTGGAGTGATTCTCAACCAATGTGCTGCGGCACTCTTATGTGCCGCCATATTCCTGAAGTGTGCCGCCAAATTTTAGAAGTGCAAACAACACAAATTATTTTGTATGTATAAATTATTAGAACAAGAACGCGACGGGAAAAATATTTTTCCTACGAAGCAATGATTGAACTGAACTTTCCAGACCAATTAATTCAAATCACTAAAACGTCATTGAGTGGAATGATAAACGGAGTGAGAATACGGAGCAATTTTTCGGTGCGAACAGAGGCCTCAGGTAATGAGACTTTCTATCCGGCTTACTATTTAACATCTTATTAGCAAAAACGGTCCGGTAGGAGCGAATTGAAACTAGAGGGACAATTCTAAACAAGTCTATTCAGCTATATAGTTGTCATAGGCAGGTCAATGACTGCAGCGAAGGAAGCATATGTAGCATTAGAAAAAGAACCATCAAAGAGCAGCAAAGACAACAACATTATGGCGGAAATTAAAAGAATAGGCGAAGCACGCGATTAGGTAACCGTTAAAATATTATTCGGTACGAGCTGGCTTTAAATTCTTTGGTTATGGGGCTATGTCCGACTGGCATTTTGGGAGGGGCCCTTATGAGCCTAGCCCGACCGCCCCATGTGGACCCTGAGTAGATTGTCCTATAAGGCCCACGAGTATCTTTTCCCTTGCCTCATTCACACCTCGTCACACGGAAATGCCGCATTTGCCCCCCCCCCTCCCTCGGAGAAAAAATCATTACTCCTCGATTCCGAGTGGAAAAGGGATACCGAAAATTTGAGAAATTCGGCGTGAATACGTGAATAATAACTGCGCCTGTGTCGAAAACTTTTTATTTTTAAACGCAAGTATCGTTTTACCAATACGGTCTCCCAACTGAGTACTAATTACGTCCACTGCTGCTTAACCCCTGTAATCGAACCAGAACCGGTCTATTGAGTATGCTAAATGATATCCCTCATGGTCACCAGCATAATTGCTGAAACATGAAGCAATACATCAACAAAAAGGAAAGCTTTGTATGAGTTACATGAGTTAAACCAAAGCTTAATGGCTCGGCTTCACCGACCTCAGTTCAATAATGTTCAGTTCAAACCACGTATGTGCCTTCACCACCTAAAGTCCAGTTTATATTCTTCGTGCAAATTGCTGCTTTTTCGCCAGAAGTCAGAAATGCGAAAGCCCACTGGAATGGCATTCCACAATTCTAGTTGATTACTATTTTTTGAGGGAGCTTTTACATTCAACTTCAGTTAGGGACTCGTTGTGCCAGCTGAGGTTTGTTATTCCTCAGTGGAATATGTTTAAACTATATGCGAACTGAACTCAAGCTAGAAATTCAGTTGCTTGATCAGCCGGTGAAGCCGGGGTATTTTTTTGAACGTTTTCTGAATATGTAACGCAGATATCGCCCCACTTAATTTGAAATAAGGTTTGCCTAGTAGGGCCATTATAAAAAACTGATAATGCATTTTTGAGAAAATTCTTTCGGAGTGCCCCCCATTTGCAAGCGCGCTAGCGAAGTTTACTACATGATTTTTAGTTATTCCTTTACCTAAAAAATCGCCTCCCGATGACATAACTGATTTTCGTCCCATCAGTATTCTTCCTTTTCTCGCCAAAGCCTTTGAAAAAATCCTCTATATACAAGTACTACGATATCTTGAGTCTAACAACCTCCTCTCTAAATACCAGTCTGGCTTCCGTAGATCCCATAGTTGTGAAACGGCAGTATTAAAGGTAACGACTGATTTGCGTTCTGCGCTCGACATTGGTGACATTCCCGTACTGGTCCTTTTAGATTTCTCTAAGGCATTTGATTCTGTGGTTCACTCCCTACTGCTCTCCAAACTTAGCCGACTCTATCACTTTTCCTCTTCTGTCCTTCGACTCTTCGCTTCTTTTCTACTTAATAAGCTTCAATGTGTTCGCCTTAACAATGCTGTATCCTCATTCCTATCTGTGTCCCTTGGAGTTCCGCAAGGCTCTGTACTTGGTCCCCTTCTCTTTTCGCTGTATGTTAATGATCTTCCTACTGTTATCCATAATTGCTCCTTCCTTCTTTATGCTGATGATCTCCAGCTGTATACTTCATGTAATCCTAACCAGATCGAACAATGTATTTCGGAATTCAATAGTACATTATCCCGAATTAATGAATGGTGCTCCTTAAATTTCCTTAAAATAAATCCTAATAAATCCCAAGTTCTGTTCCTTACTCGTCGCTCTCTGTCCGTTGGAAACGTTTCGTCTCTTCTACTCAATAATATTTCGCTTCCCGTTGTTGACTGTGTCAATAATCTTGGAACATTACGCAAACTTTGTTTCTATTCCAGTCTTTTATCCTCATCTATCCGGTTCAAGCTTGTTAAGTCCCTCATCCTGCCACACTTTCTCTACGGGTCTCTCACATACATATCGTTCGACTCATTCCGTCGTCAGCGTCTCAAAGTTGCATTTAATGATTGCTTAAGGTTCATTTACAACCTAAGAAGATCTGATCATGTGTCTGGTTTCCAAAACTCCTTGTTGGGTTGTGGCATCTTTCGCTTTATTGATATCATGGCTTTGGTCCTCCTGCATAAAGCTTTCTATGCCAAGAGCCCTCCCTACCTTTCTGACTTCCTCACGCCTCTCCAATCCTTGCGCTCAATTAAATTTCTCATTCCCGCACATCATTCCCTAATTGGTAGTCATTCTTTCTTTATGCACTCCCTCAGACTCTGGAATAATCTTCCGAACAATATTCAAAGAATAGGCACAGCCAGAGCCTTCAGAAGACAAGCTTCTCTCTTTCTATCATCTTCCTCTTCTTCTACCTAGTATTTCTTTTCTCTAAATTTCGCTCTCCTTTATTTCCACATTTACTTCCTTTACCTTTTGTCCTTCCTGGTTTTCTGTAATATTAATTGAAGTTTGTTTTTCTTTTCTTTTTTTTTTAATTTTGCTAATTGGATATAGTAACAAGATTATGATAAGCTTTGAATTATAATTATAAATATGTACGTATATGTAGGTACGAAAAAATATGAATATCTTGTGTACAGCTTCCAAAATAAATTATTAGCTATTATTATTATTATTATTTTGGAATGGAAACTGGCTCCCGAAAAGTGAAGGCTTGAGCGTAAATGATGGATAAGGGATGGAAACAAGGGTGTCATACTAAATCGAGAATTTAACCGATTTTCTTACACAAGCCCATCGAACGTGGGAACACATTCATCGTTACTATTCCCATAAAGATATTGGCGTGAAAATATGGGCGAGATACGCCTCTTATTTCTGTTACGAGAAATACATTACGTTACGTTACTTTATCCCCAGGAGCGGCACCTTAATTTAACTTTCTCCAACTCAAAATCGATCTTCCTTTTAAACTCTCCTCGAGGAGAAGCATGAGAAAATGGGGCACCTAAATCTGACACTAGCTGACGGTCTATAAGTAAAATTGTTTTAAATTTATTGTATTGTTAGTGTGTGGCCAAATTTTGATGCAATTTTTTTTGCCGCAACAAAAAAAAAGATTGAGAATCACTGTTCTAGTGGCACTAACTGATGCCAACTGTAGGTCCGGCAGACCACCGGATCAACTCTGGGTTGATAACGAGGCCAAAGTATCGAAGCTGGGGCCTGGGGTCTATTCTAATATTGGTATCAATTTCAATTTGAAAATGTAACAGTATTGACGAACGCTGTTTTGTTATCGGATCGTATTTAACAATATTGTAATAGAGAATCCGAGCCATCAGGTGTGGTGATCACTGTTTATTCCGCAAACTCCTAGAAGACGAAGCCCAAGAATTTTGCTCCAAAATATTGTAGCATAGCCAGACTAATTGCTTGAGTACTTTGATTAGCGTCATAAAAGGTATATCCCTATAAAGGATTGGAAACTGCCCAAGGCCGAAGAACCAGTGTAATAACCAGGGGCGGTGTTTTCATATGTGCGAATGGTGCACTTACACCGGGCGCAATTTCAAAAGTTAAAGATTTAAAAAAAAGTAAAAACTTTGTAAAATAAAAATTGAAACAGTTTTCCCGTGCCTTCATTGGCATATATTAAAGGAACTGCACAGAGTGCCTGTGCCTTTTTCCATTGTCTTCTGCAAGGTGTGGCCAATCAAACTTCATTTCGTTCGCCTGATTTCCCCTACCCTTTTTTGATAGGCATGGTACCATAGTTCTTATTTGTAATTCGTACTAGATCCTTAATTCGATGAGAAAAACATGGATCACCTCTGTTCTGAAGTTGTTGAAAGCGCCTTCTATTTCCAGGAAGACTCTTAAGGTGGACTATTTTGTTCTATGTAAAATTCTACAGAAGAAACTAATACATGCTGTACAGTGACAGCTTATTCTCCCTTGTAATATGAAGGCTCGGAGAACGACGGAGATTCGAGTATATAGTACCACAGATTTTCGGAGCCCAGGATTGTGCTGGAAATAGTTAGGGAAGTGCAGCTGACAACGAAAAACATCCTGCAGCATTAAACAGCATAAGCGGGAGAGTTTTGTGAA
The DNA here is from genome assembly GCA_949987705.1 of Thereva unica. Taxonomy (NCBI): domain Eukaryota; kingdom Metazoa; phylum Arthropoda; class Insecta; order Diptera; family Therevidae; genus Thereva; species Thereva unica. The sequence goes on from OX465282.1 coordinate 7,795,117, forward strand.
GTTAAAGCGCAAGCAAACTCACCACAGAAGTAAGATTTTTTTTTTTTATGTGAAAGTCTAAGCTCAGGTGTCACCCTTTGTACTACCAGTCCGTCATGTCGTACACGTCAACGTCGGGTGTCTGGTAGTAAGCTTAGCTCGAAGGATAGAGAAAGAATAAAAAGATTAAAGGGAGTCTGGGGGATACATGAGGAGGTGGAGATGAACCTTGCGTTTAAACTCTTGGGTGTTATATGAGTTTGGGAAAATTGACTGTGGAAGGTTGTTCCACAGTCGAGTTGTTCTCGAAAAGAACGAATTACTAAACTGGTGTGTGCGCGAAAATAAGGGCTGTAGATAGTGAGGATGAGCCGAATGGGCAAGTCTTGTGTTGCGGGAAAAACATCGCCGTGAAGGCAGGAGATTATATATTTCGGTGGAACAGTCGTTATGGTAGATGCGCTAGAATTTTACCAGGGCTGCTACATTCCTGCGGTGACTTAGTGAGTCAATTTTGGAGCAAATGACGTCGTCGCCAATGAGTTGGAGAGCGCGGTTCTGCACCTTGTCCAGCCACGCTAAGGTGGTACTCGGTGCCCCTGCCCCGAGATAAGAGTTGAATTCGAGGCGGGGCCGAATGTAGGATTTGTATGTTATAGCCCTGGCCGACGGCGGAAGGAGGAATTTGCATCTTTTAAGGAATCCCAAGCATTGAGATGCTTGTTTAGCGATTTGGAATATGTGATTACTCCATCGCAGATCTTCAGTTAAAGTTATGCCCAGGATATTGAGGGATGGTTCAGCCATCAGTTCTAGACTGTCCACTTTAATGGGAGGGATTGGGGAGCGCGTTTTCATAGAGAAGAGACAGCATTTTGTTTTCTGTGCGTTGAATTCAACTTGATTCATGAGGCTTCAATCAAGAATCAATTTTATGTCCCTGTTGATTGAAGTGGACATAAGTTCACGATCAAGCAGACAAGGTCTGGCCCGTGCTTGTCTTGCTTTATCAAAGCTATACGAGTAACGCAAAGTGCTGTCATCAGCGAAGCTGTGAAGGGAGTTGGATGGAATTGAGAGCAGGTCATTTATAAAAACTAGGAAGAGAGCTGGTGATAGAAAAGAGCCCTGGGGAACACCTGCAGAGATGGAGTGGGGATTAGATTCAACGCCGTCCAATACTACCTTGATTGAGCGGTCGGAAAGGAAACTCTCAATCCAATTCTTTAGAAGAAGGTCAATGCCAATAGCCTGGAGTTTACTCAATAGAGCGGGGTGCCATACTCTATCAAAGGCCTTGGAGATATCGAGAGCTACCAGGCCGGATTCACCAAAGCGATGAATGTTTTGGTAGAGATGTTCAGTTAGGCATACAAGGAGGTCGCCAGTAGATCTTTTCGATCTAAAGCCGTACTGCTTGTCATCCAATATTTGGTTGCGTTCAAGATATTCCATAAGCCTTCTGTTTATTAATGTCTCCATGATTTTGGAGAGGATAGAAGTGATTGCTATTGGGCGGTAGTTAGAGGGGTCGCTGGAATCACCTTTTTTCGGTATAGGCTGAACATGAGCCAGTTTCCAGGAGTCAGGGAAAACTCCGGAGAAGTAAGAAAGGGCGAAGAGTTTGCGCAGAGGTTTAGCCAAAGGTGAAGCGCATTTTTTAAGAACCATAGGGGGAATTTTATCAGGGCCAGTGGATTTATTGGGATCGAGCTCCTTGAGACACTTGAACACTGATCAACAAGATCCTGAAACTCCTGACTGGACAAAGGAATAGTCAGCGCTTGTATAGGTGCAATTGGTGCATTTGCATCGGGCGCAATTTCAGAAAAAAAAGAGAAAAAGTGTTCCCATGCCTTCATTTTCATATATTTAAGGAACTCCACAGGGTGTTTGTGTCTTTTTACATTGTCCTTCACAGCAACCAAAAATAGTAGAACAAAAGATGAGGGCGCAATATACCCAATATGCGCTCGAAGGACTTGACCAGAAACTCCTTTCGTGTATTTGGGAAACCTTTTCTTAAAGGGTTTTTGGGGGAGTTTTCGAATCTCATAATGGGAAATTTGATCTGGTTACTAAATATGGCAGGCTTGATCTAAATTCTCTCCTAGTGCCTCTTGTAATAGCATAATGGCGCGACCATTTATTGGGCGCCACTTATGCGCGGTGTTACCCCCCTTAGCCATAAGCCCTGAAGAGAATGGCCAAGGAGCCAACACCATACATAAGAAATAACAGAAAATCCGGAACTCCTACGCCGGCCACACGGAGTTGTCTAGCTCGCCGGAGGGGTCGTGGGGTGTGTGGCCGGGGCTTACCGCGGTTGGTTCACCACTTACCTGTGTCTGTGCAACTTTGACTTCCGTCCATCATTCTCCGGTCATCGCCCGAGCCGCGTCAACCCTGAAAAGAAATGATCCCCCCCTCAACCATTCCACCAAAAAAAATTTAATGCATGGTCATTCTATTAACTATAAACATTTAATCAACAGAATAACAATTACAAGGAATAACTATCAATCACGACAATAACTTATAACTCCGTGTCCATTATCAAAATTCAATGAGCAAAGTCAACAATATTAAGGTTCGTTCTTATAGTTACATAGATATGATCTCAAGATAAAAAGAAAACTCACAGTATTGGCCAATAAGGTGATTACAATCAATAGCATCACTTAACGAAAAAAACACATTTCCCGTAACCAACAAAGAACCAAATATTTCTGACAAGGGCAACACAAATTCACAAATAATTATCAAGAATATTATGAATATTATAGATATAATACTAACTACTATTAAAGTTATGGTTTTAGTAATAAATTTAATGAATTAAAGCAAGAAAAGTATGTGTATATTAAATTAAAATATAAAATATGTTCAATATGAGTTGACACATTAGTCCAAAAACCCGAAGAGTTATATTTTAAACAAAATAACACAAAAAAATCAACTTGTGGTCCAGCCGCTAATCTTGACGGATAATGTTATCTTCAAAAGGGGTGAGCAGGCTATTTTCAATCTGTCCCAACAGCACCAGATTAAAAATCAGTTTTACACATCTTCAACTTCTCCAACTGGAGGGTGAACGAAAGCCTGACATCTCTTTGAAGGGAGCAATAATCCCCTCACTTCAGGAAAGAAAACCTCGTGCTTGCTTTTCTGCTGCCTTACCGTGCTAATCGTAAAGAAAAAAACCTTGCATAACTTACAGGAAATCCGTAATTCGATGCAGCCCAAAATAAGGTACTTCCAACAATATGAAAATAGGGATCCAGGGTTTCCGTCACGGAAAACAAAAAAGCCGGAACATGCCTTTCTTATCAAAGGATATTGCTTCTTACAGATGACAGTCTAAGAAAAGTCCAATTCAGGTCCAGACCTCTCGCTCTCAATTTTAGGAACAGCGAAACGACTCTCGTTCCAGCTTCTAAAAAATACTAGCCAGTTTTCAAAAACAACACAACTCCGGGCACAAACTAGGAAAGACCAGGAAACTTTTCCACTAGCCTTTTTTTGTAAAAGAAAAACAATTATAAACAGACCGATCTCGGATCCAAAATTCACAAAAAAACCAGGAAGTTCTCTCACTGACTCCGACTCGACTTGCTTTTTTTCCCAAAACTTTTCGACTCCCTTCATTTATTATTTTTTTCCTCGCCTATCCTTTTTAAAATTTTCCTTTTCCTCCCAAGTAATTTTACAGTAAATTTCCCCTTGCCTACAGGGTGATTTCCACACTAAATTCCCCAATCAAAATAAATTTTCCGACCGACCGTTACATACCCTCGGGTCCACAAGGCCGACTCGCGAGGCAGTGAGGAGCCGAAAATAACGGACGGTTTTTTTTTTTTTTTTGTGCCGTAGGTCTAATATGTTGGCGCCAATGTGGGACTCGACTCACGACCTGAGAATAGGAGTCTCATGTTCTAGTGAGCTAGCCGGGCATACGTGAACTAGTTGATAATATACGAACCGAGTGAAAAGCTAACTATAATTTAGGTTCATGCTTGCAACCGTAAGTTGCGATGGCCAGTCTGAAAAATCTCCCGGAGAAATATTTGGAGTTGCGAATAACAGGCGGAAGACAATACCACATTGTCCCCCGACTGATATCAACAAGTCTCCAAACATTCTCACACAAACTCCGGGTGCTTTCGCTCCACCGGGCCAGTCTCCAGCAATACCACATTGCCTTCGACATACCCCCGGTGAAACGATAGTCAAACTGTCTGCTGAGAGATATTCTCCAGACTGACCGAAGAGGAAGGACAGTGTGAGGAGTGTATACAAACCTGTTGACCGTTGGACAGTCTGCAGGTTCCCTCGGAAGACTATCTGGAAGGACAAGGATCCGGCTGAAGGCAATTCCACATTGTCCCCTTCCGGCTCCTCTAATCTTTCAGAAATTCTCGCCTGAACCAGTTTCCCCTCGCACCCTGGAGTCCAACTCACGCAATCCCACATTGCATGGAGTTCCCCAGTAGGACGACAGGCAACTAATTCGCCGAGGGAAACCTACGCCTGACCAAAAATCAAAAGGTGAAGAGGAAACCTTGAGGAAATCAACGACGTAGGTCCTTGCCGTGATATACACCTATGATTTTACCGGCCAAATCCTCCAGCTCGTACAAGCTGGTTCCAATTTTTTTACGTATCCGAGCTTTCAGAAACCGGGGTGCCAATTTGGCACTAAAACGACCCGCTCGGTTACTCACCCAGAAGGTTCTCCGGTAAACCTCATCTCCGGGACGAAAACTGCCCACACGACACCGCAAGTTGTATTGGGTTTTATGTCTGACGTGTGCGGCGGCTAAATTAACAGCAATCCGCTCACGAAGCAGCTGCATTTTATCCGTCAATGGTAGAAAAGCTATGTCACCCTCCTGTAAAACGTTCAGTTTCTTCAGGACTGGATATGCTGATCCGTGCAGGATCATATGGCTACCAAACAGGGCCTGATACGGGGACATGCCGATCGCCTCGTGGTGGGTACTACGAAGAGCACATTCAATGGACGACAGATGTCTATCCCACTCACGATGATCCTCCTTTAAGTACGCCCTAATGGCGGTTAGGATGGATCTATTCACCCGCTCGGAAGCGTTAGGGTGAGGCGAATATACAGCGGTGCGCACATGGTGCACGCCATAATCCTGTAGTAATTTAGCAAACTCCTTGGAGGTGAATTGCCGACCATTGTCGGAGAAGACCGTTTCAGGAACTCCAAAGGTATGGAAGATAGTTTGCTCGAGAAACTTGACGGACACCGCCGTGGTCTCAGCGGACACGGGGTGCAGGAAGACAAGCTTAGTGAAAGCATCCAATACAACAAATACTGCCGTGTGGCCTTTCTTCGACCTGGGATAAGGACCTAAGAAATCGACGTATAAAAATTGGAACGGCCTCGACGCATCCATAGGGTTTCCCATAGGTGGTCGAAGTACTGAGCTGGGGGCTTTGGTGGTTTTGCAGACATCACACTTGGCGATGAATTCTCGAACTTGTTTTGCCATACCTGGCCAAAAGTACTTGCATCGCAATCGGGCTAGGGTTTTCCCTACTCCACCATGCGAGGCTTGGGGTGGCGAATGAGAAGACTCCACGAGAGAAGCGGGCAATTCCATCGGAATCCACAACTTCCATGTCAGGTCGTCAACAATCGGGTTTCCAGTACGTGGTGATGTACGCTTGAAAACGTACCCATCTTCAACTCGCAGGTCTGGTAGCTGCGGTGAGGCTTGCCTGAGGCTATCACCCAGACGAAGATATTCAGGGGACTTGAAAGACGGGGCATTTAAGTCCACGTCGAAGCACAGGGACAATTCGTCAACGCAATCCATGCGTGACAAGGCATCGGGAACCACATTGTGGGTGCCTTTACGATGTTCGATTGTAAAGTCGAACCCCTGAAGCTTAAGACTCCACCGGGCTAAACGGCCGTTAAGCTCCTTCTGGCCCATGAGCCATTTTAGACTTGCATGGTCAGTAATGACCGTGAAAGTCTGTCCCTCAACATACGCTCTAAACTTCTTTATACTCAGCACGGCTGCGTAGCATTCGAGCTCAGTAATGGTGTAGTTCCGTTGTGCTCCGTTCAATTTCTTGGACATATAAGCAATCGGATGTTCTCCTCCATCCATGTCCTTTTGAAAAAGCACACTACCTACACCAGTCCTGCTGGCATCGCACTGAATATAGAAAGGCTTAGAAAAATCTGGAGTGACTAAAAGAGGAGCTTCCGTCATCAGCTTTTTCAAGGTCTCGAACGCTTGCTGGGCCTCATCAGTCCAACTAAAAGATTTAGACTTCAAACAATCCGTGATTGGAGAAGCCACGCTAGCATAATTGGGTATAAAACGCTGATACCATCCGGTCATTCCCAAGAACCTCCGGGTCTGCTTATGAGACTTCGGAGTTGGGAAGTCCATGATGGCCGTCACCTTATTAGGATCGGTTTTCAGAGTCCCATCACCGATTATGAAGCCGAGATACTTCACTTCAGTCACGCAAAATTTGCTTTTAGATAAATTGATGGTTAACCCAGCACGACGGAGACAGCTGGCGACTTCGTCCAGAAGCTTTAGGTGGGAGTCAAAGTCAGGTGAAACTATGAGCAGGTCGTCCAGATAGACAAAAACGTTTTCACGTAAATGGCCCGGGATGGCTTTATCCATCAAGCGACACATGCGCTGTGGGGCGTTACATAAGCCGAAAGGCATGACTGTGAACTGGTACAGTGGACGACCAGGGACAGTGAAAGCTGTCCGCTCTCGCGACTTCTTCTCTAAAGGGATTTGCCAGAAGGCGTCCTTCAGGTCTAGACTCGTGATGAACTTGGTGTCGTGAAGACGACCAAGAAGACCATCAATGTGCGGAAGAGGATAGGCGTCTTTGATAGTGACACTGTTCACCTTGCGAGAGTCAAGGCACAGGCGGACCTTACCTGGTTTACGAACCAACACCACTGGAGAATTCCAGGGACTATTTGATGGCTCAATCACCCCCAGCGACAGCATCCTGTCTAACTCACCATACATCAGCTGTTGTACAGCGGGTGAGACTGGATAATGCCTCTGTTTAATAGGAACTGAGTCACCAGTGTCGATAATGTGTTCCTCCAGGTTAGTCTTTCCCAGTCCGAAGACATCAAAAGAGGGAAATCTGGTCTTGACGCGTTCCAACCGTTCGCATTGCGTGGACGTTAAGTCGTGCATTTTTGCAGACACGGATGGAGCGTTTATCTCGCCGACTATTTGGGGAGCGAGGCCGAAAAGGTTCCAAAAATCCATCCCTAGGTACAGTCTCTGGCTGAGACTGGGCACCACATAGATGGTTATATCACGGGTCCTTCCTCCAAAGGATATCGGAACTCGAATATAACCGCAAAGTCTCTGCGGAGCCCCGTCAGCAGTATGCACTACAGAGCGCAAAGTGTAGACTGTCACTTCGGGATGACTAGCTAGAAACGCTTCGGCATCTCTACCCAAACAGCTAACAGTGGCACCACTGTCCAACAACCCAACCACTTCCTCGTTAGCTATGAGGACCTTCGTAAACAGACGAGGATCTGACGAATCAGAGATGAAGGCAGAAACAATTTTCTGCAAACATTGTCGCTTCTCCTTAGCTCGTACTCTAATTTGGGGAGGGGTGCGCTTGGAAGTGAGGGAGTCCACGAAAGGTGGCTCCGAAAAGATGCGCGAACGAGCGGAGATATATCTCTTCCAACGGGAAAGGAATGAAAGTTTAACCTCCTCAGAGGGAAAAACAGGAAGAGCATCAGTTGACGTAAAGTCGCTGATGGTAGTCATATCAGGTGTATATAAGGAATGTGTAGGGAAAACGGGCGAGCTTAGCTCGGGCGCGGACTCCCGTACGGTCTCGCACCCCCGCTCCGGTTTCCCTGACAGGTAGGGCATACTGGAGTCACGACTCCTGGCTTGCCACACTTGTAGCAAAATAGGCCACGAGTCTCAGATGGGCAGTCCATAAATGGATGACCCGGTTGCTGGCAATTCCAACATCGGAGCGATCGTGGATTACTCAGGAACCGACGCGGCGCCGTCATCTCGTCTATCTCTGGGGCAGTCATGTCCGTTGTTACGGGGTTCGTCGCGTAATTAACCTCATGAACTTGTCGGTCGGGTCTACGTTCCAATCGCTTTTGCTTTTGCCAGCGTTCGACTTTAATACAAGTCTCACGCAACTGTGGCATACTGGTGAAGCTGTGACCGATTACGGCTGACCCCAAGGCGAAATTTAGGTTTCGGGTTACTATCCCGATCAAGCTTGTTTCCGACATGGGATTATCCATTCGGTTGTGCAGGGATAACATCTGAGCAGTGAAATCATCGAAAGACAGATTGTGTTGTTTACAATCCATCATTTGCAATATTAGTTCCTCATCCGACTCGCGACTCCGGAAATAGCGAATGAACTGGGCTTTAACTGTTTCCCAGTCAGGATCTAAAAATTGGCGCCGAAACTGCGACCAGTACCAGTCGGTGGCTCGCCCAGACAACAAGGAAGAAAAATGTCGGCAGACTTCTGATTGCTGGACTCCATCATCGCGAGCCTTCAGCTCCACCCGGAACAGAAACTCCTCCGCCGACAACATTTTGTCCTCGCCGGAGAACTTTAGGTTCCAGAAGGTAACTGGAGACTTGCGATGCTGGGTCCCGGGCAAAAATTCTAACCTGCCGACCGCAGATGGGGACGCCTCGGGGGTGGACTGCTGATCCCTGGGTACCCCAAGGCTCATAGGGACCTCAGCAGGGCGCTGCTGGATTAGCAGGGTGTCTAGAACTTGTCGCAACTGAGCAACTTGCTCCTCCAGCGAAGGAGTAGGATTGGGGAAGGTGGGTGAGTCCCCCTGGCCGGCTTCGGTTCCGTTAGGGAGATTGCCTCCACCAGAAGTGGTACCTGCAGTCCTTCCACTTCTGAGTTCCATAGTCTAACCTCACGATATAATCAAAACCCAATAAGACTATACTCGATCTCGAGCAACAAGGAAGTACACAAAAATTAGATAACAAAGAATATGAAAAATTATTGCCCACAACAAGAGTAATCCCGAACACGAACTCGCGGTTGTACTCACAAACAGTTTATGCCAATAAATATCTACAATAGTAGCTACCAACTGTATACGTTCTTCTACCCAACAAGCACAGAAGGTTCGAAGAAGGAAAGGAAAAAAAATTGTGTGAAATTAAATTCAAATAGAACAGCCAATCAAATCAACAGCAATTAGTATAACAACAAGTGCCTACTAACAAATCAATTAAATATTGAGAGTATGTGAGTGCACCTCAAGGAAAACACAGCCCACGCTGATTAGTGAATAGCGATAAAACCGCAAAAGTGTATTAGTACCTATGTATGGTAGAGTAGGTGAGTTGATTATGTGCTTTAATTCAATATAAGCGAGGAATGGTTGAGACGGATAACATTTCCCCTCAGGGACCCCGCATGTCGATGGCCTCGATGGCAGTTGGTGAAAACTATGAAGCATAGTCATCACCAAGAGTCATCAAGGTCGCCGACCCAGCTTCAGGTAGACCCGGAAGAAGGACGGAAACAAAACTCAAAGTCGCATCGACACGAAAAGAAAGGAAACTTCTTCAAAAATAAAAAAAATTTGGGGAATCCGCTGTCCAACCACAACTGAGCTACCTTTCGGAAAATCAATCAGTTGAGATGAACAGACGAAAAAAAATAGACGCAGGACATAAACAAAAAAAAATAGAATTTAAAAATCTGGATGGACCTTCAGAAGGAACAAGGGGCGCAGTGGCAGGCGGTAACACGCCTGTTACCAAAGACGGTTAAGCCCTTGGACCAACTTCAACTTCCACCAGGAAAATTAAAAGATGATCCTGTTCCAAGACCGACGCAGTGGCAGGCGGTATCACGCCTGATACCAGAGTCGCCGACCCTAGAAACAGGACAAGGATGAACCACTACTACCCCTGCACGCATAGCCAAGCGAACACCGCTTGTTAGCAAGCCGTGCAGGATAGCATGGCTCGAAGCTACTCCAAAACGAAGAAGTTACCGCATAAGAAAAAGGGTAGGCCTAAAAGCGAAGACAAATAAAAATTCACCTAGAATTTGGACACGGATGCTGAAAAAAAAATCGACAAGACAGACAAGGACTAAGGCTTCGCGGTACTACCTTAGCCCACAGCGAGCGCTGGGTAACAGTGGTGAACCATAGACGAAAAAAAAAATCAAACATTGTCCGTGAAGGCACAAGTGGTATTAAACCAAAAAAAATTTAAACTTCAGGGTCCGTGTAGGACCGCCAACGAAGCTTTATGTAATAGCATAATGGCGCGACCATTTATTGGGCGCCACTTATGCGCGGTGTTACCACCCTTAGCCATAAGCCCTGAAGAGAATGGCCAAGGAGCCAACACCATACATAAGAAATAACAGAAAATCCGGAACTCCTACGCCGGCCACACGGAGTTGTCTAGCTCGCCGGAGGGGTCGTGGGGTGTGTGGCCGGGGCTTACCGCGGTTGGTTCACCACTTACCTGTGTCTGTGCAACTTTGACTTCCGTCCATCATTCTCCGGTCATCGCCCGAGCCGCGTCAACCCTGAAAAGAAATGATCCCCCCCTCAACCATTCCACCAAAAAAAATTTAATGCATGGTCATTCTATTAACTATAAACATTTAATCAACAGAATAACAATTACAAGGAATAACTATCAATCACGACAATAACTTATAACTCCGTGTCCATTATCAAAATTCAATGAGCAAAGTCAACAATATTAAGGTTCGTTCTTATAGTTACATAGATATGATCTCAAGATAAAAAGAAAACTCACAGTATTGGCCAATAAGGTGATTACAATCAATAGCATCACTTAACGAAAAAAACACATTTCCCGTAACCAACAAAGAACCAAATATTTCTGACAAGGGCAACACAAATTCACAAATAATTATCAAGAATATTATGAATATTATAGATATAATACTAACTACTATTAAAGTTATGGTTTTAGTAATAAATTTAATGAATTAAAGCAAGAAAAGTATGTGTATATTAAATTAAAATATAAAATATGTTCAATATGAGTTGACACATTAGTCCAAAAACCCGAAGAGTTATATTTTAAACAAAATAACACAAAAAAATCAACTTGTGGTCCAGCCGCTAATCTTGACGGATAATGTTATCTTCAAAAGGGGTGAGCAGGCTATTTTCAATCTGTCCCAACAGCACCAGATTAAAAATCAGTTTTACACATCTTCAACTTCTCCAACTGGAGGGTGAACGAAAGCCTGACATCTCTTTGAAGGGAGCAATAATCCCCTCACTTCAGGAAAGAAAACCTCGTGCTTGCTTTTCTGCTGCCTTACCGTGCTAATCGTAAAGAAAAAAACCTTGCATAACTTACAGGAAATCCGTAATTCGATGCAGCCCAAAATAAGGTACTTCCAACAATATGAAAATAGGGATCCAGGGTTTCCGTCACGGAAAACAAAAAAGCCGGAACATGCCTTTCTTATCAAAGGATATTGCTTCTTACAGATGACAGTCTAAGAAAAGTCCAATTCAGGTCCAGACCTCTCGCTCTCAATTTTAGGAACAGCGAAACGACTCTCGTTCCAGCTTCTAAAAAATACTAGCCAGTTTTCAAAAACAACACAACTCCGGGCACAAACTAGGAAAGACCAGGAAACTTTTCCACTAGCCTTTTTTTGTAAAAGAAAAACAATTATAAACAGACCGATCTCGGATCCAAAATTCACAAAAAAACCAGGAAGTTCTCTCACTGACTCCGACTCGACTTGCTTTTTTTCCCAAAACTTTTCGACTCCCTTCATTTATTATTTTTTTCCTCGCCTATCCTTTTTAAAATTTTCCTTTTCCTCCCAAGTAATTTTACAGTAAATTTCCCCTTGCCTACAGGGTGATTTCCACACTAAATTCCCCAATCAAAATAAATTTTCCGACCGACCGTTACACTCTTTTCCCGCAAAAGTTTTTCACGACTGCGGGAACAAAACGCCTTACCTTATAGCCAATTATTGTATCCCAGCCTCCGGTTTGGATGGGACTGCCGCTCCTACCTACCTACCTACCCTAATCATTATTATTAAAACTGTTGTATTTCTCTTCTGGAAAAAACAATTTAAATCTATATGGAAATAAAAAACTAAGAAATTGGGCGGAATGTTATTCCAAAGTTAAACGACCAAATTTTGCATAATAACTGATAAGAACACCAGACCATGTTATTATAAAAGCCTCATAAAATCGCATTAATATCAATTTGTAAATATTTTGTCCTACGATGGAACTTTCTGAATACTAAATCTGTTCGGTCGGTTTAACAAATTTTTTTACCTCTACACCTGCATTCTTACCACAGAAGCAGGACCCATAAAAAATTAAGAGCAAACATCAAGATACGCAGAAAATGCCTTGATGAAAAAATGCCCGACATATTCTACTCCACAAAAATTTCTACTCGAAATTATCTGTAGAGAAAAACCACCGCACGAATTTGCATATACGCATAGTAATTATGTATATCTTCACTCCTAATGCCCGGCACTCAATATATCTGAAATATATATGGCGGACCAGTTAGTTATGTTGGCTGCGGATCTGGATCGAGAAATTATGTATTTTAATTAGCTTGAACCTCTCCAAAACATTAAAAACATACACAAACATTTCGGTGTCGTTTTACATTCATGATCTCGAAAAATTTTCAAAATAAATGGAATCAATTCGTATGCTAGAGAGGTGATCGGCTAGTGGTTAGCCCCTAGGCTGCGCGCAGGCGCTACCTACTAACTAGAAGACTATCGGGCCATTATGAATGGCTTTGGCTGCAGATTAATTTATGTTCCGAACTCAGCAACATATTAGCTTCTTAAAGTTAGACGCGGCATAAATTACCTTTTGGGATTTTTTCTATGCTTTTCGGTTAATTAATTCGTCAGGAGGTTTTTTTCCTCTGTTAGCATTTTCAAATATTTCAGAATTGTTTTTTTTTCGCCCGATTTGTTTTTAATTTTATCTTGTAGGATATTTCTTTTGTACGGTCTATGGTAATCAATGATGGATTAATTTTTTGGGAGTTATGAAAGCTGAAATTAATCCCGTTGATTTTGATAAATGCGATGAAAAACTGTGATATTTCAACGCGCGTTGAATAGTTTTGTTTTTTTCAGGAAAGATTTGTGTGATTTTGACTTGGTGGTCTACATTTAAAACAAATTTTTTGGGGCCGATTAGCGTTATCTGCTGCCATCTTTGTAGCAGCTCTAAATTCATAGTTTTAGGTTTTTTTACTATCCTATGAAAATATCAAAATGATTTATTATTTTTACAATAAAAAACTGGAATTCCTTAATAGTCAGCAAGAGTTAACCCTTCTAGCACAGAAGGCGCACTTTTCAGCTAAGCATGAAAATCTACATATGCATACACATACATACATATATATATACACATATATATATATATATATATATATACATATATAGAGTTTCCCTTCTACCACAGAAGGCACACTTCCCAGCAGGGCTGAGAAATATTTACCACTGCCGTGGCTCAGCTGAGACATGCAAACATAAAATATTAGTAACATGTAAATAGAACACAAATCCTATCTCTAAAAAGAGATTGAACATAAATTAAAATAAAAAGTAAGGGCATCCAACATGTAACCCACCAAACAACATAAAATGTAAGCAATCACGTGAGATTGAAAAGACTCCTTTTAAGGACATCTTTACCAATACTCACGTTAAACACATTAATATTGTTGTTCACGTTAATGAACATGCGATTGACAGGTTCGAATCTGCCGTAATTCGTATTAGAAGAGTTGATTTGTAAGAGAGGTGGTCCTCTTAGATTGTAACGACTCACTCTAAACGATGCACGGCGACCTAGAAAACCTGAGTCAACCTTTCCATTAAGGAGCTGATGAACAAAAACAACATCGGCCACCTCACGGCGCTTGTGAAGAGAGCTTAAGTTAAGTAACTTAAGCCGAGATTCATAAGATGGAAGAACTAATGGGTTTTCCCAAGGAAGGTGATTCAGTGCGAATCGAACGAACCTTCGTTGGACCGATTCAATAGTTCTAACATGCACAGAGTAGTGAGGAGACCAAACCTGGGACGCATATTCGAGTAATGGTCTGACAAGAGAAATATAAAGGTGTTTAGTAATCAAGGGGTTGTTAAATTCTTTGGACCACCTTTTTATAAAACCCAGGACTAAACTACCTCTAGAAGAGATATAGTTGATGTGACTGGAAAAATCCAGCTTACTATCAAATCTAATCCCGAGATCTTTAACAAAATTTACACGAGGGACACCTTCATTAAGAAAGGTGTAGTTAAAAATTATAGGATCACGTCTCCTACTAAAAGTCATGACTTCACATTTACTAATATTAAGAACCAGGTTGTTATATGTACACCAAGAGTAAAAGGTGTCAAGATCAGCTTGCAAAAGTTTGCAATCCTCAATACTCTTAATGTGACGGTATAACTTGATGTCATCAGCGTAAATCAATATTCTACAGTGTCTTAGCAAGGAAACAATGTCATCAATTGATAGAATGAAGAGAAGAGGGCCGAGATGACTTCCTTGAGGGACACCGGATGATGCTTCAATGGGTACTGATTTGGATCCTCGAAAAAGAACTTGGTAGGTCCGGTCAGCTAAGTAAGACTGGAACCACACCAGAAGTGCTTGCGGAAAGCCAAGCCTTCTTAATTTGAGAATTATAATAGAATGGGAGAGCTTGTCAAATGCCTTGCTAAAATCAGTGTAAACGCAATCAGTTTGACAACCAGAAACGAAGCCCTCGACAGCATGAGAAGTGAACTCAAGAAGATTGGTGGTAGTGGAACGACCTGCAAGAAAACCATGTTGATTCGTTCGTTAATAACAGGTGAAAACTAGTGCCAGTCCAATCCTGAGTTGTAGAATGTAGATAGAGTAACTAGAAGACTAGTCATGCGTTGGTATGGTATTTTATGTAAATAAAATAAATTGAAAGTAAATGAAACAATAGTTTTTTGTTAAATAGCATTATTGTAACACTTTTGGATGCATAATGTTTTTAGTTTTTCCATCCGGTGTATACACATGGGCGTAGCAAGGCCCACCCCAGAATACTTCTGGCCCACCCGAGAATAAAAGTAAATCACTTATTAAAAACAAGATACATCCACTTTGAAAGCAGAGATGTTACATAGAGCTTAAAACAATTTTATAAAAAATAATTTTTTGAAAAGAAAAAAAGCAAAAAGTCGGGAACTAAGTTCAATTAATGGGGCCATACATACGTAACATATAACGCAGAATACAACTATAGATAAATTATATGTATTGATCTGATCTATCATCTTCAGTATGATACCTTTTAGTTCATAGAGGTTAAGTCGTTTAGTTTTATATTCAAATCCAACTCAACTCGAAACGAAGTATACGGCACACACGAGTCTAGGTGTATAATTTATCGCTAATTTGTTTCGTCAAAAATAATTTTGCCGAATATCTAATTGTTTAAATAATGATGAACAGGCTAGCACCATGTCAAGCTGGCTGGCTGGCTGGATTCTACTCATATCAGTACTCGATACTTTTGACCGATTAACATTACTCATATCATTGCTTGTAGGTTAGAATCGAGTACCGAGTACAAAATTTGCATTCAAGTCAGAATTCATGGTAATTGCAAGTTCATCTCAGTCGTGACGCTTTTCACATAAATGTATTTTTCTGCTTCACTTTAGGAAAGTTTGGAGCAGTTTACATCCTAAACGCAAAGTGGAAACGAAAATTGGAAATCTTTTATCGCATAGAAGTTTGTATGCATGCGTCGCTATTCACTAACTTGGAATCCACGTGCGTGCAACACAGAGAAAATCGGGAATCGAATAATGCATAAGCTAAAGCAGGTATAAAACAACCATTAGTTATCAGAAATGCCAATGCAAGTGGTACAATAGGTCAAAAGAGCGGCCGCAATACCCTTGCGATATGCGTTTTTGTTACCGAGTAGAATTCTCCTGTTCATTTCTTTTCAATTGACGTGCCTCTGTTGTACTTCCATAAATCAAAAATCAAAATTTCAAAAAGTACTCTTCGATTCTCAAAGAGACGAGTATTTACTCGAGTACTTTCCACCGATTCCGTATCCCTAGCCACAAGATAGCAAAACGCTGACAAAATAACGTAATGCCGATTTTGTCGCCGGTTTCTGGAGGAGTCAGAATATGACTATTGGCGATCGGCCTATCAAGGTGGCAGGCCATTTCAGGCGATAGCTAAACTGAGTTTGGAGGAAGGTAAATGAAGCTGATTCCGTTAAACCGGGATTAATCTTGATGGCCAAAAAGCATACTGAATTGTATTGGTTTCAATTATTTTAATCAATCGAACAACTAATCATTTAAGGTTGCATCGCCAGTTATGTCAAGTTAAGAGGGTTGTATCACAAAACTGTTGTTTTAAGTTATTTTATGTTAAAAAATTTAAAAGATACGTCATAAATTGATACGGATAAATATAAAAAAATGTGTACAAAACTGGATGGATGTGGATGTTTGTTTGCATGTAGATGATCCGTAACATCTCAGGATTCCTCATGTTGTTTAACTTCGGTCTGTGGGCAGTCGTTAACGGTGCTTTATAATCTGGCCCACCCCAGTAAAAATTCATTGCTACGCCCATGTAGTATACACATATAAATCAGATGATTTCTCAGCTCACAAATATGTAGTTTTCAAATAGCGCTTTGTGTCATTGGTATTAATGAAAGTAGAACATATTCTCCTTTGCATATACTATTTAAAATTGATACTTCTCTGATACATATTTTTCTCTGAAGACATGACATCGTTTGCCATTTTACCTGCAAAGTCATGACACCATCGGTGAAGAGCTTTTACAGTTTCTGGTAGCAAAATTAAATCAATTAGTGGATTTATCAAGATGCGAATTGCTGAACGCAAATGAGAGCATCAGACATGTACCAGAACCCCGTCTACAACATAACGATGTCACCAGAGAAACACATGTACCCACTCTGGAAGAAGTACAAAGTGCCATACGATCATTAAGAAACAACAAATCTCCAGGAATTGATAACATCCCAGCAGAGTTGATCAAACAAGGAGGCGAATCGCTCTCAGCAGCTATACACGAATTACTATGCTGCATATGGAGGAACGAAAAAATGCCTGAAGAATGAGAGCAAAGCATTATCTGCCCAATACACAAGAAAGGGGATAGATTCAACTGTTTAAACTATAGAGGAATATCTCTTTTAAGCACAGTATATAACATAATGACCAATATAATTAAGGCCAGACTGGAACCTTATGCAGAAGCCGCAATAAGGGAATACCAAGCTGGATTCAGAAGAAATAAGTCAACAATGGATCAACTTTTCTCAATAAGGCAAATCCTCCAAACATGCTGGGAAAAAAACATCGACGTGTTTCAACTTTTCATCGACTTTAAACAAGCATACGACAGCATTGACAGGGAGCAAATGTATGCAGCAATGCTTTACCTAAACATCCCCCTAAAGGTAATAAAATTAACAAAAATGACAATGGTGTGCAGTCAGAATACAAGGAGAATTGACGGAGTCCTTCCCAGTCAAACAAGGCTTAAAGCAGGGCGATGGGCTGGCAGCCATGCTATTTAATCTTTGCCTAGAACTAGTAATTCGCAAGTTTAACATAGATGCGAACGCAACCCTGCTTAACAAATCCAAACAGTTGGCAGGATATGCCGACGATATAAACTGCCTTGCAAGATCACTGTCATATCTTAGAGAAACATTCACAGAATTAAAAGATGGAGCAAAACGGGCTGCAAATAAAGGCAGAGGAGAGCAAGATTCTTATTCAGTCAAGGGTGGAAAGAAGAAGAAGAAACCACAATACCACCTGGGGGGAATATAACTTTGAATGGGTAAACCAATTTAACTACCTGGAGTCCACAGTCAGTGAAAACAACGATGAAACGATAGACGTACAAAGAAGAATAAACGCCGCGAACAGAACATACTTCTCACTACTGCCAGTAATGAAATCCAGAGACATCCACAGAAAAACCAAAATAAGAGTCTACAAAACCATTATACATACAGTAGCAACGTAAGGAGGTGAAGCATGGAGTATCTCTCAGAAATCCGCTGACAAGTTGGATATATTTGAAAGGAAGGTTTTCTCCAGGATATACGGCCCCATCAATAAAGACAATGTATGGAGAATACGCTACGAATTGTACGACTTATACAAAGAATGTAAACTTTCGACCCATGCCAAGCTACTACGTTTACGTTGGTCCAGTCATGTCCAAAGAATGGATGACTCAAGGATACCAAAAAAAAGCCCTGTATCTACTACCAAATGGCAAAAGACCAGTTGGCAAACCACGGTTAAGGTGGGAAGATAATGTTAAGGCCGATGCAGCAAAACTGCTCAATACAAGAAACAAAGGAGCAGAGAGACGTCTGGAGGAAGAATCTGGTGGAGGCCAAGGCTCGAGTTGGGCTGTAGAGCCGTCGAAGAAGAAGAATTGGATTTATCAAAAATTCCCAAACAAATTCTTCCAATTTTTGACGGCTCATCAAAGAAGTTCATGGTCGATGGTTGTCGTGATGAAAGACTTCGGGCCGTTTTCGTTCTATTGCCTGACCTAGTCTCTCTAGTTGTCTACAGTAAAATGTCTCAAAGTGGTCAAATCTCTTCTAGTCCTTCCAGTAACTTTTTCGACTCAACATGATCTTTGTCCACTACCTTTAATAATACCGATTGTCGTACGTAATATAATTTTTAACACTGATTATGAGACCATTGAGAAATGGGTCGATTACATTGCGTTCAAGCAGCGCATGACAAATGTTTATTTGGTCTGTCCTGTTTATCGTGCTCAACCCATCCAGCTTGGTGAAAATAATTCGAAACATTGTTGTGGCCAATTGTTAGCTCCATGCCAATGACATGCCTCTCTTGTTGGCTTTTTTAAAAATTTCATCATCGTTTTTGAACGACCAGAGAGTGGCTTTTCCTATCAAAATCACCAGAACGAAACGTTGGCTTATAGATAGATAGACGATTCAAAACGAAAAATATTATCTTTATGGAGTAACTGCTGATCTTTTAAGAAGGTTCCAGTAGCTCCAGAATGGGCGGAAAAATATGCATCGATCACATCGATGATGAGGAATGCTAGAAGAGTTAAGGCTTAAGTGCTTTCGCAGGAAAAGCACACTGTAAGAAAAAAAATTATCGATGCACCGTTCTGAACCGTCCTAGCTGTATAACATAAACTATTTTTCTGTATACAAGTACACTTGAAAAAAGGTAATCAGAATCACACTTTTGTAATTTACTTAACTCTAGTGTACTTGAAATGAAGACGAGTTTCCATGCGTATTTGGTTAATTGAAAACTACTTCAAGTATACTTCAAGTAATGGAATAAAAATACCACCAAAATAATAATATCTGCAACATTGTTTCATATATATTTAATATTAACAACAATATTCTCATGGTAAATTAGAACCGTTAAAAATTTACCTTCCATAAGATTGCAATCATAATGAATTCGTGCATTAGTCATGCATCATTCGTAGGCCAACAGAAAATCAAAATCGCATAATTCACCACTAAAGGTTTATCGACACAAACCCATCAGTGATCTTATAATATGGAGATTTATGACTTGAACAATGGCCTCGTTTAAGGTTCAAGTCTGGGGCCGATGTTACACTTCATTACATTTAGATGTGATCCTGTAACGTGTCAACAAAACCACGGTGTGCATTCGAAGGTATTGAATAGGAAATTTATTCGCATTGTTCGCTCAATATAAGGCCAGGGGCGAAGGTTGGAATTGAATGCACATTTCAACGAAGAAGAAGCTGCATTTTCGTTCGTATGACGGAGGGTACGTGAACGAAGACCGCCAACTACCAACTTCAGAGGGGTGTTAACCTTTCGTGTTGTGTGTTACAAAGAAACGAAATGTGTTCATGTTTACATCGATAAATGATTTTAGGGGATGGAACCTTTGATTGCTACTTCACGTATGAATATCGAAAAGTATTGTGTGTTATTGTAATGGATGTTTATTTTTTTTTGTTTTGTTTTTTTGGTAATAAATTATCGATTTTCATCGATGACACAATGTTGGCAAAACAAGCAGAAGGTAATGGTGGGATCGACACACAGTTACTGGTGATGATATCTGTAAATCACAGCGATTTACCGGGTTGTCATGTTAACATTGGACACTCCAGACTGGAAAGATGTTTGCGGTATGCTAGGCATTTAATTTTTTTTTTAAATAAAGGACAATAAATGGATAAATGGGAATAACATTTTGACAACTGACTTGATAAATACAATGTGTCTCTTCGTTTTGTAAAATGCATTAATATTAACAGCGAGGTTGATATTTTAAAAGAAAATCAGTTCTTTTGGTATTGAAAGTTTATTTTCCATAAACAATGAATAAATATAGCAGGAAAATTATATAACTTCTTGACATATTTAAATGATATCTTCGAATTATTCAGTCAAGGGTATTTCGGCACGAACCTTTTAATTTTTTATCACGTAATACCATTGTGGTACAAGAGAAATATAAAACTATGTGCATTTGGAAATGATAACACCTCCTAAATACATTTTGACTGCACCGAATTTTCAAAATAGATGATGCATAACTACAAATTGGTTTTAAACATACATTTCAATCATCTTTATAGTGCCATTTTTTAATAATTCATTATATACACATGAAGTAAGCAATAGAGATTCCAGCAGAATAAGAAAAAGGTATAATGGGTAGGAAAAAGCTACAATAAAAAAAAAAAACAAATCCACAAAACATGGTTTTGGGTACATAAAAAAATTCACATTTCAGAGTTCACATTTTGGCGTCCCTAAGAATATCGAATAAATGCATTTCGGCTTGAAACGAACATTGACAACACTAATAGATGACACTACTGATTTGATCCTGAAATGGGCCGTTGTTGCTTCTCGTTCTCGTGTTTCGTTTCATGTTGTAGCAGCCTGCACAGATGGTCATACCGCCCGCACAGCACTGGCAATACAAAAATGTGCGTAATATATTAATGCAAGGTTAACAATTTACTATAACGCTTTTTCATGAAAGATCAGTTTCTGGCATTACTTACTTAGTTCAGTCGATTTAGTTGATTAGATAATTTTTAAATCTCTCTGCCTATAAAACAGTCAATGGCAATGTTGCCGCTGACGACCCTGCCATGGCAATCCTTTTTTATCAGCATGTATTTTGGCCAATATGGGATTAATTTAGAAAGTTTTGCCAGTGCCGCCTGGTAAGCCTAAAAATTCACCCTTTTCGTGATTTGTCATTGCTTATTGCTTTTTGTTCATTGTTTAACTTTGGTTCGTTGTATCTCTCTGTTTAAATGATCATCGGCCCATAGATTATTTGCGGATATGGCAATCCCTAATGATCCATAGTATATTGATATTTTTATTATAGTTCACATCATGGTTTATATAGGTGCGTCATCTAGAACTTCAGTATATCAACATGGAATAACTCTGACATTGTTTAGTCGATTTCGACAAATGTGTTGATTCAGAAACGTCACTGGGTTCCATTTTAGCGATGATTCTATATACACCGCAGCATCATTTTACACTTTCTGGCGCAGTCAATAAACAACTGACGCATCTTGCCAATATTTGAAAAAAGACGCCAACGACCTTGCCCAAGCACCACCTTGCATAAGCAGCAATACGAATTCTAGGGGCGAGTATACCTCCTTGCTCGAACCTACTAGGCTAAATATCTAGGCATAATCCTGGATCAAAGCTCTCCTGGAAAATATGGAGTAACTTTCCATATATGCCGTCAATTTGTAGGAAAAACCTGGGGCCTCAAACCGATGTTAAAATTTTGGCTATATACGACGGTCATAAGGCTCATGGTATCGTAGGCATTTATTGCTTGGTGGGTCTAGACCAAACAAAAGGGTGTTGTGATTAAGCTGGCCAGGGTGCAAAGACAGGCCTGTCTTGTTATCACGGGAGCTAAAAACACCTGTCCGGTTGCGACTATGGAGGCCCTGCAGAACCTATCAGTGAAAAGGGAGGATTCGGGGGGGCTGCGTCTACTGGAGCTATTTTGCTTTAAGCCAGGAAGCCTTCTGGATCATTTATCGATCCGGCCTGAACCTGAAGCCAATGATATGATTGTCGCCATTCCTGCCACTCTTGACTTTGACAAACCGTTTACGACAATTATTCGAATTAGGTTTGAGTGTCTACATGGCATGACTTGATATACTGATACGGACGATTCCAAAACCGATAAAGGGATAGGGCTGAGCATGTATGGCCCAAGGAGTAAAATATCCATAGCTATGGGCCTAGCCGCACTGTTTTTCAAGCTGAGGTACTCCCCATTCCGGTGTGTGCTCATACTTGTATTAATAAAGCTCCAAATAACTCTAATATTGTTATTTTCATGGACAGTCAAGCTGCCTTCTTGGCCATTAAATCTCACCGCGTGTCTTCAAAGACTGTCCTGGATTGTCACGTATCTCTGAAATCTGTCAGCAGGAATTATAATGTCGCGCTGATGTAGATTCCGGACAGGACAGGAACCCTATATCAGTTTTAGGCTATATTAAGAGCCTTAACCTAGATGGTTAAGGGAATGGCACAATAGACCAAATAAAATAGGTCGCAGAGCCCGCCAAGGCGCCTCTCAACAAGAAATAGAATGATGGATAGATCTGAAACTTGGATAAGGGAGGAGCGTCGATTATATGATAGGTTTTGCTGTCAGTTTTGCCACAGTCCTTGCTATAACTGAGAGAAAACCTAAACTCTAAAGTTATGACTAATGTAATTATGTAAATATTTTGATTTCCATCAATCATAACTGTTGGAATTGAGAAACGCTTGCAAGAACGTGTAATGGACGTCTTAAACATAAACAATATATTAATATATTACCCACACTTATAGCCAAAATTAGTGATGAGCAAACGCAAGAACAAGACAAGACTAATCTAGTCTTGTTCTTGTCTTGTTCTTGTTCAGTCTGTCTTGTTCTTGTTCTTGCAAGCATAGCTAAGTCTTGTTCTTGTTCTTGTTCTTGCAAACATACCTAAGTCTTGTTCTTGTTCTTGCAAATATACCTAAGGCTTGTTCTTGTTCTTACTAAATGTGCAAGACCAAGACAAGGCAAGACAAAACTGCAAGGCCAAGGTATTTTCTCGCATGTAGTAGGTATTGTATATTGATTTTATAAAATGGTTATTGAAAAAAACCTAGACTTTAATAAAAAAATTATATCCAAACAACAAAATGCAAAAAATTGATTTTAAAACTATTATAATTTTAGCGTCAGTCAGTCAGCGTCAAAAGTTTGTATACACCGAAAATTTACTACCTTTGAGGTGAGAATTCCACATGGCTTTTTTATTAAACAAATCAGTTTCACGACTGCTCTTGGTGACGTTATTATGTTTGCGCCCCTGAAAAATTACATAAAATTCATATGGGAACAAGTTAGGCGTAGACATTTTTCTGTCAAGTGTGTAAGCAACAAATTACAACGGAAATATTTTGAAGCAAAAGTAAACCAGTATTATACCCATTACTTATTATAAAAAATTAGGTTGTTCAAGTATGATTCATTAAAGAAGAAATGTCGTGTATGGGCACAAAAAATTATTAAATCCCTTTGCAGCAATACAAAAACTGGCCCACGCTCCTGTCGTTCTTACGATTAGTCCAGTCAAATTAGAGGTTTGACTGGAAGATAATTCGGAAGTTGCTGAAAATTGGAACAGCCCTTAAAAACATTATTATACATAAGCTGTAGAGACTGCCACGCGATTGGACGACTGCAAACTTTTTTATTCAAGGTCAAAGGGTCAAAATATCAGTTTTTTGCAAATATATGCTAAACCGTACGTCTTATCAGAAAATTGTTTTTACAACGTTTGTAGATTAGGCGATTATCTACAAAAAAATATATTATACATTTTCTCGTAGGAATTGCCATTTCTGAGATATTGTCGTTTTAATAAGTGAAAATACTCATATTCTATCATTCCCGACTTGTAAAGGTCATCAGAAATTTAATAAATCCTTTGTTGGAGTACGCGGCTAATATTTTCAGGGGTGCTTCCTGGATATATTTGGAGAAAAAAATTGTTCTACAGAGGGCGGCTATCTCCACTATCCACTAAGATACAGGGTGATTAGGGAAAAAATTTTGGTTTTTTTTAAATTTACTGAAATTTGAATAACTCCTAAAGTAATTATCATAAAGTAGCCTAATTAGGCTCATCTTTTAGGTAAATGTGTATTCTTTTATTTGGTATAAAGCACAGCAACCTGAGTGACTCCGTTCAAAAAATATGTAGGCTCAAACCAAGCTCTTAAGCTTAAGCAAGCTCTTAGATCCGGTGCACCGTATCAATTCTTTACACTGCCTTGGAATGGAGAGTTATTTTTGATCCGTTTAATTACAGGAAACAAAAATTGCTATGATATATCTACAAGGGCCTAAAATTTAATGAATCTCCCAGTGTATCAAAATAAGTCTGCGCTGTAGATATGGCTAAACAAGAAATGTTATGTAGATTATGACACTAATAAAAAAGTACATATTACCAGTTAACACGATTAAAAAAAAGTTGTTCATCAATAACATCTTGGATTAATAAATAGAAAGGAAGTCTCCCAGCAGGATAATGCCCAACCACGAGTCAAATGTAAAACAAACAAAAACTTATCCAGTATATTGTGCCATACTATATATGCACTTTCCCACTTTCAAATTACCACTTACTAAATTTTTTTCAAAATCGAAACTTCACAACTAAAAACAAATAATGGAGCAATAATTTGTTTATTATGAATTAGATAGTATGAGCTAAAGACTACTTTCAACTGCGCATAAGATTAAAAAAGATGCACTTTTGAAATTTGGAACAAGCATTTATTAAAATAAGATTAATAGTTTGCAGATAATATATTTGAATCAATTCTACCCCAGAATCAATCGAGACTGATAGATTGTTTGATTATTTTATTTAATGAATTGTTGTTTCATACTTGTCAATCTTAAATTAATTATTGGTAAAATAATAATTTAGCATTGAATTTTATTTGAAAATCATATTAAATAATCTAATTTAAGATATGATTAGAAATTTCACCTGGATCGACTGGTCAAAATAAACGCAATCGTATACCACCAACTGTGATTGTTTAACAGAAAATCATTTATAACATAAAAGTTTTTTTTTTATAATTTTGAAGTCTGATGGTTTGATATAAGGTACATCACTTCTGTATATCTAAACCATAATAAAAATTCGCTTAATGATATTAAAAGTTGCAATTTGTTTTTTTGTTTTTTTTTTTTTTCTAAATAAAAAATCTACAGCTCACCTGAATGTTGTAATATTCCCAGAAGTGTCCATTACATACGTTCATGCAACAACCTACCAGTTTGGCCGGGTCCAACTCTTAATCACAAACTGATAAGTCGATCATGAATGTCATTTCTGTAGATTATTTACACAGTACTTCACCTGGATCATATATATGTAGGTAGGTAAGCGCACCAACCACCAAACGAAAGATTGTGTGTCCCAAAAGAATATTACCGAAGACAGAAGACACTCCAACCCAGACAGAGGACAGCGCATCCGTCTCAGCCAATAGCAGTTGCTGCAGCATATTGTAAGTTTTAGCGCAAAAAAAAATTTACCGGGAGATGATGATGCCAATGATGATGATGATCATGATGATGATGACGATGACTACGACGACGACCAGGGAATATGCTTGCTATCTATACACGGGGAAAAGGTAAACAAAATATGATGATCACCCCGCGTGTGCAGGCCTAGGCAGGCAGCAAGAGCAGGCACGGCATCTTCTTCTTCTTCTGCTCACAGCAGGCGAGCGATGTTGTGTGTACCTGAGCAACCTGGGCAAGCGCAGAAGATCACTTCTGTCTTGCATTTGGTTCTTCAGTCGTGAACTGACTCTTCTCTGCAAAGCATCGTGCTACATACACACACGCACGATTTTTTTTAGATATATATACCTGAGAGAAACTGTTTTTATCTTTGACGTTTAGATCGCAAGTTACGGGATTTCGTGTAAATAAGGAACTCGGTCACAAGGATCAAGATTTTTTGTGACGTCACTTGTGTTTGTTTGCTTGCTGCTGATCAGGGTGTTACGGCCTTGAACTTTTTGAAACGAACGAACTATTTTAATAGAAGAAAAAACAACGCCTATATTATTATCACCTGAATTGAATACAATATGTATTTTTTGATCATAGTTAATTTTTCTACACTGAAATTCAATTAGGAAGTACAATTATCCAATAATTAAATAATTAACCGCACTAAAAACAAATACCAGTGATTAATAATAATAATAATAAAAAAAATTAGCAATTACACTAGTGGCATTATTGAATCGAGTGAACGGATAGAATCTATCTTATAGCATGATCAGTGATTTTTATTTCTAGTAAAGCTTCAATCTTAGAAGAAACGATCGTATTCACAGAAAAACGTGAGGCACAGATCTTCTTTAATCGTGTGCACCTTTTTTGCGATTGTTTAGTGCTGCATCTTCTTTGTTTTAGAATCTATTTAATTCTTTTTTATTTTTCCTACTTCAACAACAAATCCTCATTATTCTAATTTCTATACTTATTTATTGTCACTTTAAGATAATCCAAATGACAAGTGAAGGTTAACAAAATATAAATGGCCGCGCAATGAAAATGATTAACTTAAGTGAACGTGAGCATAATTTCTTGTTTATTAGTTTTTTATTGTGATGATGAAGCAAAAGGATAAATTTTTATGGTGCTTAAGAAATTGGTTTCTTTGGATTTAGATTGTAAACATTTAAATAAGGTAAGATAAAAAAAATATATAGTTGAATTTCTTGACTAGATTTTATGATTCTTTTATATATAATTTGTTGTTTAGGAATTTTATTTAATAATGATTATAATGATGATGATGATGGCCCCAACAGTATTATACATGTTAGGCCAAATGTCAGTTGTGTAGCTAACTTTGTGTGTTATTTGCTTAGTTTAGTATTTTAGTTTCAATGTTAAGTGCTTGTTTTTCGCAACCAAAAATCACATAAATTGTATATAAATTATACTCTTTTAATACGTCTTAAAATACGAGTATTTGTTATTTCGTTGACCACAAAAAGGAGAGATGTTATTTGAAAATATCTTTCAAGTCAATAAAAACTATGAATTCGAGGTTGTTTTATTTATTTTATAGTGTCACTATAATAATAACTATGTAGTAATTTTATTTTCTCAGCTATTTTGGTTTAGTTTTTTTTTGGTTTGTTTTATTAAACCTTATATTTTTATGAATTATATTAATGATACTGAAAAACTATTAAGTGAATCAATTTTATTCGGTTAAGTTCAATGGCACTACAGCCCAAATCGAGCTTTGGCTTCATTCAGTTTTCTCTTCCAACCTTACCGGCTAGAGTCCTCCAATTTCGTAGGCCCAATAGGTGTGCGCGGCGTCTGTTTCTACGGCTTCAAACCATCTTTTCCTCCATTATCCTGCTGATTCCCTTATATATCTTCTTGACTGCTCTGTTTTTTGGCATTCGTTATACATATCTTGCCATCGTAGTCTATTTATTTTGATATAGTTGATTATGGTATCTCTTTATATAGACAGTTCGTCATTGTGTCTGAATCTCCAGATACCCAAAGCCGGCCCTAGGGTAAAGCGAGTGGAGCAGTCGCTCTAGGCGCCAATAGGCAAGGGGCGCCTAAATAAACGTGCAAAACAATTTCGAGCGAAATAAAATTTTGACGGTGCCTTTTGCAATAACAGGTAGATTTTGACAAATTTGGTCATTCTTATTTATTGAAGACTGGAAATCTCCAAATGCCGGAAAATTTGGCACCTTTACAGAACTTCGGCCATAAGATTTTCCCATTTTGCCAAAGGTAATTAATTTTGCAAAATTTGGCGCTCAGATCAAAAATTCACATTTTTGGATCCCTAAAATCAATACATTTCGGCTTGAGACGAACATCGAAAACATTATGTGAAATGTGTGTGTTATGTTTTTATAATGTTTTTATAATATATAGGGTGTTTCAGACTTAAATGCTAACCCTTAAGGAGTGATTCCTGGGAATATTTGGAGAAAAATTGTTCTAGGGGGCCTCTCGGCACTATCCAGTGTCAGTGCACGCTACTTACACCCGTATTTATACAGCTGATAAACTTCTTTTTGCTCATTTGGTTAACTTAGGTTTATTGTGTTTTTCGATATAATCTCCAACCAATCGATCAATAGTATTCCCGTCTATTGAAAGAACAATATCTTGCAGCGGCAGCAGTGTTTGAATATTTCTGTCTACACAATCAATACACAATCCTTTAGTATTGAGCTATACACATCCCATAAGGGCTTGTCCGTTTCTGCCAATAAAATAACTGTTTGACCGAGTGAAAAAGGAGCCTAAAATATGTCTAAGAAAATATAGCCCCTCAAAAACTCATCAAACCAAAATTAGCCGGTTAAGAGATTCGCCCTACAGACAGAAAGACAACGTACCTATTAGAGTAAATGTAAATCCTTCAAAGCCCAGCGGCGGCCGTCAAAAAATAGAAGGTAGGGCTACATTTCGAAAACCTAATCGGAAAAAGTATATTCCTGATAGAGTGAAAACTTGTTTCTCATTCCAATAAATAGAGGACTGCACTATTTAAATAAGAAAATATTGACTGCATACGGTAACGCTATCTACAAAAATCTGACGAAAAAGAAAAGTGTTGTCTATAGTACGAACACGACTCATTTAGGTAAACTTAGATATTTAGGTAGAGCTCTTTGAGGCTTATAATTAGAAAGATAAAAAAAAGTTTTCACTCTGCCAGGCTTTCTTTCGAATATCGGTTCAAGTTTTCGGTCTCCGTTCATAGTGCAAAATTAACCAAAGCAATCGGATTAGTTGCCTTAAAATCCGACTAGTGGCTCCCGAGTTTTGAGGCCTATAATTGTAATGATAAAAGCAGTTTCGACTCGCTTCCTCCCGAGTTTTGAGGCCTATAATTGTAATGATAAAAGCAGTTTCGACTCGCTTTCCTACGATCATCAGGTCAAGTTTTCGGTCTGACCCGATAGTCGAATACGATACCCGGATCCGATAGTCGGTTTGGAGCAAAAACGTAGCTTTAAATAGTCCCAATACTTTTACTCGAAATCTTCTGTGAAAGTCCCGTCGCTATCGGACTAGCCGTTTCCAAGGTTAGCCCGGACAAATAGACTGTCTGTCTAATTTAAAAAATGGAAATTATTTTGAAATCATAGATTTCTTATTCTTATTCTACATATAAACAGAAAATATACTGAAATCTAATTTATGTGATATTGTGAAAGCGTTGACCAAAGGGCGCCGAGATACAATCTCGCTCTACCTTGTTCAAGGGCTAGGGCCGTCACTGCAGATACCGTTTACGTTTAAAGGGCCAATAAATGTATCTTAAGATTTTTCTCTCAAAAACGCCTAATAAGTTCTCGACTTTTTGGGTCATAGTCCACACCTACGAGCCATAACAAGCCACAGCCTTTATAAGAGATTTGTATAGTTCAAATTTAGTTGATTAAAGTACTTGACGCAGTGAATAGAAACTTGGATTTCCCTGTTTGTATTCTGCTTTTAATTTCCTCCAGCTCTTCATTTGTTGACGACACTATTGTTCCTAAGTATTTAAAGTTCTTGCTTGGCGGTGTCCTTTCTGATCTAGTCTGGAACATTGCTTTATTTTTGTCTTGATTAATTGTTAAATCCACGTTTTAGCGGCGTTGTCTTGACTTATATAGCATATTCCTTTGCTCTGCTCTGCTCTGTTATCTACGTACTATGTTCAGGTCATCAGCTTAACCCAATATTTGCACCGACTTAGTTAATTAATGTTCCATTCCTGTCTAATTCTGTTCTTCTTCAGCTTCTAGGGCTAGGTTGAATAACATCGGTGCAAGACCATCTCCCTGTCCGAGTCCTTGTCTAACGTGGAAGCCTACAGTAAACGAGTTTGCTATTGTACCTTTGCTATTGTATCTGTTACAGCTACTTCGACTAATTTTTCAGGTATTCTAAAGTCCATAAGGTTGTCAATGAGTTTTCTCTGGGCATTGAGGGATACGCATGTTTAAAATCAACGAACATCTGATAAGCGTTTATATTTTTCGCAATACTTAAGTAGTTCAGCAGCAATTTTCTCTCCTCTCTATTAGGACGTTTCCCTCTGGTTCTTCGTAATGCGTCGGGTGATATCCACATTATTTTTTTTTTAAATTTGTGGAAAAAAGGTGGACATAATGACCATTCCGCGAGATGTGTCAAAATCAATTAGGCGGGTACCATTGTTGTTAGTGTGGTTGTTATAGGCTATGTTTATCATTGGCACCAGCGAATTCTCTCTTCCTTTCCTATCTTCGCATTAGCGTCTCCCACGAATGCCGTTTGATATAATTTGTCGTAGAACTCACCTTTTTCTTCGTCCCGCTACTCTTCTATGGGGAATGCATGTTGATTATGCACAGATGGAATCACGTCCTGAGTCTTAGTAGGCATATTCTTCCACTGATACCTTTAAAATCGATTATGCTCAATTTTATTGTGTTGCCCGAGTAAAAATAAATTATGGCCTTACATCGGGCGAACACCAAACGTGCTTAAACATAGTTCTCGGCCATATGAAGGGCATTAGAAGACTCGTTGCGGACAGTACGGCCAATCTTCTGGTCAAGTTTGGCCGTCGTGAGGCCATTCGTGCCCTCATTAAAAATGGTTGAAAATTCTACGGCCGTCATATACCCCTTAAAAAGCTAAGCGCCGCTGTTCGCCCGCGATAAGCCCATATTTTATTTTTACTCGGGCATGTCCACCAAAAATGTCACTCCAAATTTTTTGCTCGTTGATGATAATCCACTGGAGAACATTGTATGTATTCTGAGTTCTGTAGTCTTATTATTATTATTTCACCATCTAGTCTATTGAAATGCTGCTGCTTTTACTCGATATCTCTTGAGTTCGTCCAGTATGCTTTTCCTCCTACTCTATTTAGCGGCCTAACAATTCATGTAATCAATTCGTTTTCCATATTTCTGAAGGTTCCGTATTATTTCATCTAATCATTTGAATACCTCGCTTAAAATTCTTCTTCGAAGTAGAAAGGGGATTATGATTTGTACACTACTACTCACATCGATGGCTGAAGGAGAAATTGGCATATCTTAAGAAATTCTTGTGCAGAATTTGGTATTACTATCGCTGGGAATTTGGTCAATGTTATGCATAAAACGTTAGTTCTATGTACATCGTCCACTACAATGGATTCCTAGGTGGTGCAGGTTTGGTTGAGGTACAAAAGTATATCGATTTAAAAGTATTGAATTCGACATAATTCATCCCGTTTGATTGAGGACATAAATCCATGGTCGTACAGATAACGCAGCATTACCAAGATAGCAGACGCATTTGGACACACTGTTTTGCATTATTGAAGGCGTAAAGCCGGCCGTATACCAAAGCTTTATATGCATCTAGTCGTCACGTTTTGCTTGGAGAATTATGTAGCAAAGCGGTATGTGACGATTTGGTCCATATATAAGAATAACGTCATCACTAAAGGTGTAAAGTGGGCTGAGCCTATGTGGACTGAGTGTAGGTCACTTAAAAATATTAAAAAAGGGCAGGAGGATTGGCTCTTTAGGGACACTGGCAGAGATAGTGTGGAGTATAGATCTAATGCTATCCAATGTTATCCTGATTAAATGGCCAGAAAGTAAGATCGCTGCGTACTGCTTTAGAGTTGAATCAAAGTAAAAGCTTAGAATTTACCTAACAGAGAATGTGCCTCACCTTATCAATTCATGGAAATTTAAAGAGCAACTAAATCAGCCTCACTAAAGCTGTACATAATTTGGTTAAGGTGTCCTGTAAGACTTACTTAGATACTTACAGATACTTTAAGGTTTCCAGTAGACATTTTCGTTTCGGCGATCACCTCCTCATTGCAGCCATATCCGTTTCCGGCGAGCATTATTGTTTGAGAATTGAGAACAGGTAATAGTCACAGGAGGCTGAATCTGGAGAATACGGTGGATGCGGAACCAATTCGAAGTGCTATTTATGGAATTTTGCCATTGTGATGACCAATTTTTGGTACGGTACATTTGCTTTGGGGATTGGGAACTTTTTTTTCGTCATTTGGGGCCGTTATCATGATCTTCGGCTAATTGTGAGGACATATGTATTTCGACGATCTCTTTGTGTGTCTCTTTATTTTTAATCGTTGACAAGGTACGGATGATCGTTCTCAATCATTGACATCCATGTTCATTTTCGCCCAGATTTATTCTTTCGCGAAAGCCTCGTTGCTCTCCCGCAGTTTTGTGCACTATGTCGAAATTACTTTTTAATGGTGGAGATTTTCAGTGGGCTCCGGGTAAAAAAATAAAAGATCTAAAATGTTTTATTTTTTGACCCGGATCCCACTGAAAATCTCCACCATTAGAAAACCCAGGGGTCACCGCAAAAATTCCTACTGAAATCACTTTTTTTCGATTTTCCGGAAAGTATGGTCTTATTCCATTTGTTGAATGGGTTCAATATAAAGTGCTTCAACTATTCGCCACTGTTGTTCTCCCTGGATGCTTCGGCAACTACAATGTAGATTCCTGTGGCATAATTTATGTTCATGGTATACTGGCTAATCAGGTCCAAATGCGTCTGCTGTCTTGGTAACCCAACTAACAAACTCTCCAGAGAAAAACTCTTGGAAATTGTGAAATTATCTCATAAGACTCTCTTAACACTCTTCGATACTCTCAAGAAGATAGCTCTTGTAATAAGAATTAAATTAACACTCATAGTAGTATTATTATGAGATAATAAGTCTACTAGAGTTACTAAGCCTTTCATTCTCATAATGAGATAATGTTTATACTCTTATATTGAGTGCAAGAAAACCTCTATTCTTATTGTGTCTTTTTTATTAAAGCTTTACTCTCAAAGGCTTTAACTGTCAAAAAATGTCCTTATGAGTGTTATGACACTTATAAGAAAGTTCTTACAAGACTTCAAGTATATCCCTTCTTATATAAATGCTCTTATGAGACGAAAAATGTTAAAACATTTATAAGAAGACTTTTATTAGTGCAAAAAGACTACCATCTCATAACCAGAATTTTGTTCTTATAAAAAAACTTAAACCATCGAGCGGCCATACTTTCGTTTAATATAGAATTTTATACTGAAACGAAATTCCACAAATCAAGCTAATTTACCTAATTGAATATGCGCAAAGTATACAAAGTTATTTCTTTCAGATGATAAATCAATTTAAAATAAATTATTGAGCGATACTAAAGCTTTTATTTTTTTCTTAAGAAATAAAATTTCGAAAAATATGTTAAAGTTTGATTATTTTTAAGGCGCTTTGATTTTTATCGAGGTAGAATGGTTGTTATTATCGGTAAAGTTTCAATCGCAATAAAATTGCGACTAATATTTTCGTTAAAAATCGAATTCTAAAGTTTATTATCATACATAATAAATATTAAATTCTTAAGTGTTATATTTTTCGAATAGATTTTTATGACAGTTATTTAGAGAAAATAACTCTCATAAAAATTATTTTATTCTAAACAACATCGCCTTTCCATATATTGCTCCCTTTCTAACAGTTCTGTTAAGGAGAGTATAGTTCTTACAGCGCCCTTATAGTTACCCTTGCAAAGAGAGCTAAGGTATTTTTATAAGACAAAAATAACTCTCATAATTGTGCCATTTAATTCTCACAACGCACTCATAAAGCACTTGTAGTGTTCTATAAGAGTAAGTTATGAGAGTGATACTCTCTTAAAAAAGTCGAATATCCTCTCATAAGACACTAGTAGAGTCTTATGAGACGAATTTTGTTACTTGGGAATCTTGGTACATCTGCCTTCGATCATATGTCTGAAAAATTTCACAGATTCAAAAATTGTCAAATGTTCTCTATCGTATGAACTATCCATTTTCTAGGCCTATTAGTGTGTTTTATATTGTAACATTGTGAGTTATATTGTAACGTCACTCATACAACGATGTGAAAATATTTATGCCTCCTGGGTCTAGCCTACTATATAAATACAGGCTTTGATGTAGTTTAATTACATATATGAATATCGGTAAGAATAGTTGATTCGTTTGTCTTAACAGAAAATACTATATAACTTGTTCAACAAACTTTTCACTTTAAGCAGCTCTATGTATTTAAATTATCGATATGATTTTTAAATTTTTATTAAATATTTACCAACCAGTTATTGACCGTTCGATAGCCCACTCCTTCAACTAGTTCAAACAAACAAGTTCCCTGTCAATCTGTTGCAACAATAAATAAAATATTCCCAATAGACGAAAAAAAAACTGATGTTTCACAAGTCATTCTTCAATTTTCCCTTTTTAAAAATGCAGCCTCAGGTGCTCCAGATAAGACACACAGAAAGACGGCGGCCGTACGCAAGCCATATGCCATTTACCATAACTTTTCAAATTACATAAACGCACCCAAGAGATTCGATTCGAATTGGCTCAACGATGCACTAGTCCACTCCAACTGGAGGAGAGTTCCTTCTGCTGTCTGTCAAATTGCGTTCGTGCAATGTCTCTCATGAAAAGAGACCCCCCGTTTACCACCGTGGTCTCCATAATCTCAGGTGCACGAGCTCCGCACCAGACAACAGAGCTGCTGCCAGGCAGAAATGCTGCCCTTTCCTGGTCCTGTCTCTAGTGCTCCACTCTTTGATTGTTTGTCATACATAAAGTCTGGACATTTGGAACAAGTTCATAACCATATCGAGTGCTACTGTAGCTGCAGCCGCTGTGGCCCAACATGATCCCCTCGGTTCGGTTAGTATAGCAGCAACAGCTCACAACAACAACAACAACAGCCACAACAACAATCGCCGCAATCGATAAATATTTTATATTGAATTCGATTCATCCAATATTTCTGCTATTATTGTTTAAATGTCAAGTGTATGTTGTGCGCTCCCCCTTATACCTGGGAGCCCTTGTCGTCGTCATATCGTCATCCTTCGGGGCGATGTTGTCGTCTTTGATGCCCCGTTCAATGTTATTATTAGACATGAGATTTGAGCCAAATGAAATGCAGCCACACAGTTCTTTTTTACCTGATCGCGCGGCTATGGGGTACCTGGGGACAACACACTCGTGACACCATACTCGGGAGTCGGGGATTCGAATCTGCTTGACTTTGTCTTCTTGTCGATTGGTTGTTATTATTGCTCCTGTATTTTGCATTAACATGACTTCTGTGCAATTGTTGAAATTATTATGATCATTCGTTATTGGGAGGGAGTTTTTTGTTTCTTGGCAGGCAGAAGAAGTTCCTTCGATTAAGTCACGACTGCAGGACGATTTTTTTTTGTTCTTATGTGGATGTTTAAGAAGAAAATGAAGGGAGTGCTCCACTTTAAGAGTGGATCTTTTCCGTTACGGATGCAGCTGTATCGATTGTTATTGTTAAAAAGTTGAAAGATATATATAGAGTGGGCTTAAAAAATTTAAATATTCAATCAATAGAACCGAATTTCGACAGATTTACTATTGCTTTAACCGCCGAAAATTGAACAACAGCAGATTTGAATTGAATTTTGGGAATATTTTAAACTCATTTTTCACGGCTTCAATATATTGTTCACGAAAAGAGGAGAATAATACAAACTATTCATCACGAACTTGTTTACAGAATCGTTGATGAAATGAAAATTAATTAATCCAATTCAAAATCATGTTTTTAACTATTTTAGTAACATAAAGATTTTATTTATTATTGATGTTATTTGCTAAGCCGATTTGGCTAAAGAAAACAGATGACGAAGTTTGGAAATGTTTTCTGGATTTAAGAAGAATATTTTGTGGCAATATACAAAAGACTTAAGCGACGAACTTGATTTACATGATTTCGTTTTTCATCTAATGGATTTTAAAGTTGCACAAGTAAGAAGGGATGCTAGCAGATGAATTAAATAAATTTTAAAAGTCTTATGAAAATAACTGATAAAAGATCCTTTGCCATAAATTTCGTTGTTGAGGTTCTGATAACAAAATGTTGAAATATTTCCGTAGTTGAACTTATCTCGTTTTGGGTATTATATCCTATCTTAGTTCAAATCTTTAAATTTTTTTTTTGTGTGGCGGATCTAAGTTCAGGAATTACTTTTTGTAGTACCAGTTCGTTATGTCGTTGGTCAGGCCGTGGTGCTATATTTAGTAGTACCCGTAGAACGGGGATAGAATAGGTTTTGGAGTAATGACGAGCGGGGGTAATGTTAAAGGAAAAGGCGATTAAACCTGCGTTTGAACTTTTGGATGTCATAGGAGTTCGAAAATACTCACTGCTAGAGATTGTTCCGAGTTTTAATATTTATAGAACAAATCTTTCTTTGTGTCGTGCGAGAAAAAAAGGAGTTGTATGCCCGGGCCGAGCGGGCTAACTTTCGTTAACATTAAAATTTTGGGGCAAGGACAATGAATTTTTGCTAAATCTTTGGCTAAACTTCAAAACAAAAATCTTTGCTTATGAATTTCAAAACTTTATAAGCGTCTATATTCGATTTTATTTAGTTGTTCAATCAGTCAAGACTTAGACAATACCAAGCTGGCGGTTTTAAACTTGGTTACTTGGAGTTTATTTACTTCAAGTCC
The DNA here is from genome assembly GCA_949987705.1 of Thereva unica. Taxonomy (NCBI): domain Eukaryota; kingdom Metazoa; phylum Arthropoda; class Insecta; order Diptera; family Therevidae; genus Thereva; species Thereva unica. The sequence goes on from OX465282.1 coordinate 7,831,969, forward strand.
TCTATCGAAAAAACGGAACCAATTACTTCTAACGTATAGAATCATCTCTCTATGAATTTGCCTATGCTTTCTAATTCTCTTAGATTTTGTAATGAATGCTCATATAGATTACCGCTTCCCTGCTTAACTTCGGTGTCAGTAACAATACTATCGGTGAGCCCATTTTTGTGTATCAATTCCGAGGTTTTTAAGTTCTTGCAGACACTCTTTTGTTTATTAGTAAGTCCTTTGAATCTCTGGTGCGATTTTTTTGCTAACAGCTAGTAGATAGAGAACAAACGTAGTTGAGCGTTTACCAGGGCTCTTTAGTTTTGAGAATCTTATTATTGAGAATCTTATTATTATTATTATTTATTTGGAAATATGTACAAAAATTATAATCTTAATGATTTGGTATATTTGATTTGGAATGACCAAATACAATAGTTCCAAACCGAAGAAGTGGGGTTTCAAATCCTGGGTCAAAGCGTCTCAAAGTGGGTATGTTTCTAAATATGAGTTCTGTGATGGAATGATAATAAAGTTGTCTATATCTACAGTAAAAAGCCAGAAGTGCTTAAGTGCAAATTTGACGATTTTGAGTTTATTGCATTTTTGTATTCAGTATGTTATTCTTAATCATTGCTAAAATTCTTATCTTAAACTGAGCTGTGGTTGCTGAGTTATTGAACCGGCAAAAGTGGTTTTGTGCACAATTCTGTATCTAAAAAAAACTTTGAGTGCGCTTTTCTCGAAACGCATATTTTGCACTTAAGCACTTTTGGCTGTGTACTGTAGATATGATATCGACATATGAAGGTGTAGAACCTGAAGATTATGTTCAGAAATGGGATCATGGCCCTTTGCCGTAACGGAAAGCAACACATTAATGGGTATTTAAAATGATATCTCTGCGGAAGTTGTACCACGGACTTTCATGGTCAATCAGATATCCCATCAGCAGTATAAGGTCTGCCGAGTTTAGAGTGGTAACAGTTCTGTAGCCTATATATGGAGTTACACCAATTTTACAATGAAAGACATAAATGTAAATTTGCACACTAGATGGGGTGCGCCATCTAAACCTTCGGTATTTCAACATTGAATAACTCTGACAGTTTTTAGCCGATTTTGACAAATGATCAAGATTTATTTGGGAAATTCTCTACCATTTATTTCAAATCAGTTTTGAATACAATGTCGATTAAATTACCACTTCCGTTTGATACGCAAAAATGTGCTCTTTTCGGGAATCCTACATAATATTGGAAAGCATTTCAAGCGTTATATCAGTTACTTTGGCTCTTCTGTTAACTTTAAGTTTTTATTTTTTTATTTTTATTTTAGTTTATAACATAAATTGTACATCAAGATTACATAATCTTTTAACGCTGAAAAACGCATGTACATTATAATTACAACACATTAATTAATAAAACGCGGAACGAGTGAGTGAACTATTAAAAAGTGATAAAAGAAACAAAGCAAAACAAGTAAAAGTTAAGAAGATTGTAGTTGAAGGAATATTACTGGTTATTCAAAAAATTGAAGACGCGTTTCCTGAACACATTTAACGACCCCGCATTTTGTACGTAGTTAGGCAGACTATTCCAAACTTGAAGCGAATGAACAAAAAAAGATCTTTGCCCAACCAAGAAAGACACTCTTGGCAGTATAAATAACGTTCTTCTAGAAGTACGTCCAATTCGGAGATATTCATGTAGGTAAGATGGACGGTCGGAATGTAGAAGCTTATAAACAAATGTCAGTTCCTTGTGGAGTAGGTAATCATCAATTGTGCACCCCAGAAGAGAATAACGATATGGACTGATGTGCTCGGATCGGCGAAGACTGTAGACAAACCTTACGCAGTCGTTGAAAGCCACATTAAGCTTACCACGGCATGCAGCATCAAGAGAAGGAAAGACCAAACTGGCGTAGGTAAAGTATGGTAACACTAGAGATTTAATTATCTTTGAGCGCGAGCCTAAGGGTAAGATGGAGGCGTAAAGCCAGAGACGCCGTAAATTACCATAAATTTTAGATAACGTATGAGAAATATGATCGCAGCAGGTAAGTTGAGAATTCAGATAAACGCCTAAATTAATGACACGCGTTTGATAAGGTAGACGTGTATTCATAAGAACGATAGGTGGAAAACGGTCGGTATCTAATTTACTCCTATACATTGGAATGCAACACGATTTAGAGGCATTAAGTTGTAGACGGTTGGACACAGACCATTGATAAATACGTTTTAGATCTGCATTTATAGCCGCAATACAGTTCTCAGCCAGTCTAGGACTACTGTTTAAGTAGATCTGAACATCATCTGCATACATGTGGAGTTTGCAGCTTGTCACGACACTGCTAAGATCATTTATGTACATAGAAAATAGTAATGGACCTAGTATGGAGCCCTGCGGAACGCCGCATGTTATCGGTAAGGGATCCGAAATCGAGTTATGCAACCAAACTTTTTGGGAACGATTCTGCAGGTTACTGCGGATTAAAGAGGTAGCAGAGGATGTAAACCTCATGTGGGTTGCCAATTTGGTAAATAGGCGCATGTGGTCAACACTATCAAAAGCCTTACTGAAATCAAGAAGCACGAGAAAAGCAACATTACCGGAGTCAAGAGCCACTCGTAGGTCAGTAGTAACCTTCAGAAGTTCAGTTTCAAAGCTATTGCCTTTGCGAAAGCCAGACTGGACCCGACTCAATAGGGATCCCGTCTCACAGTGACTGTCAATTTGCCATGCCATTAGTTTTTCTAGTACCTTACCTAAATAACATAAGATACTTATAGGACGATAGTCTGCAAGACTACTTGGGGATTTACATTTAGGTAGTGCAATTACTTTCGCTTTTTTCCATTGAAGCGGAAAATGTGATTTCATAAGACAGCTATTAAAAATATGAGAGATGTAGGGGAGAATTATAGGAAGAATTAGCTTGAGAAATATGGGTGGGAGGTTGTCCTGTCCAGTAGCGTCGGATTTAATAGCATAGAAGGCTTTACGGACTTCCACGTAGTCCACGTTTCGGAAACTAAAGATACCAGTATTATTACCAGTAGACGTAGAGCAATGAGTATCACAAACTTTGCTTGTTGCAGCTGTGAAATGTATATTGAACTCATTCGGGCTAAGATTGACCTGGGCTACAGAGTCATTTCCATGGACTCCAAGTTGCTTTATGTTCGCCCAAAATTTCTTTGCAGGCAAATTAGGACTAAGCTTTGACGAAAAGAATCGTAGTTTTTCTCTACGGATGGCAGAGGTAACTAAGTTCCGAACATATTTGTACCTTTCTAAATTTACGACAGTTTTATTTTTCTTGTATTTTCTGAATAAAAATTCCCTTTCAGAAATCAGTCGGTTAATTTGAGAGGAAAACCAGGGGAAGATGGTAGAAAGCATTCGTTTAGTTTTGACCGGAACAAAGGATTCATGCAGAAGATTACAGAGTGAATTGAAATATTCTACCTTATCGTCAATGTCAATGATACTATATGTACCATTCCATGGGAGAGAGGCACATCCTTATAGTAGGGCTGGTATATCAATGGATTTATAATCACGATATGTGAAAATTTTTTGCCGAGCTTTTTCAACTTTGAAATTTAAGCAGAGATAGAGGATGTCATGATCGAGATAACTGGGTGGGCTAATTTGGTTGTGAAATAATACATTGTCCACATTCGGCACAAAAAATATATCCAACAATGATGGATTATTAGTATCACAATACGTTGGAAGTCGATTTACAGGTTTAAGGTCGAAGGTATTGAAAAAATCAAGGAAGTTTTTAGAACGGGCATTATTAGATAAAATATTTACATTAAAATCTCCTCCAAGTAAAATATTATCGTAGTTGCGGGTAACATCAGAGAACCACTCTCCCAACTCGCTAGCTTCAGAAATAGTGAAAATTATAGGGGGACAGTAAACAACTGAGACAAGGCATTTACTGTAGCCATTATTAATTTCTATGCTAAGGAATTCCAGGGCATTTGAAACGGATTCTTTAACTTTCAGGGATCGAAAACTGTCCTTAACATAAATAGCTACTCCACCACCAGAGCGATTTTTCCTATCATTTTGGAATAGGTTATAACCATTTATAGAAACGAGTTTCGACGGCACGTGATGGCGTAATGAAGCTTCGGATACCAGTATAACGTGAATATTTGATTCCTGAAAAATTTCACGAAGTTCGTCCATTTTATTACATAAACTGCGCGCATTAATATGACAAACATTTAAACCTTGAGCTCTACTTTCGAAGATGTTAAGCAAAGTTCTGATTTTGTTCATATTAAAACCACTACCCGAAGTCATCAACACGAGATAGTAAAATGAGTTCAGGATGCGACATAATTAAAAATTTTAACACCCTAGAGTAATATTCCAACATTACAGAAACAAAGAGAAAGAAAAATTATTTTCAAAAATTAAACAGAAAAAAAAAAAAGAAAAACAAAATAAAATAAAACAGAAATAAATATAAATGAAAAATTAGATCGAAACATAAAAGAAATAATAAAAAAAAAGCAAAATTTAAAATCAGACACATACAAAGCTCCTCGGCGTCGGCTGGTTGTTCCAAATTTCCTATTATGCTCCAGAAGTGGAGGCTGGGCTGGCGGCGTCGTTCAGATCGAGTGCTGATTTAAATAATTTAGGCGACTCATTTTTCCGCAACTGCACGTATACTTGGCCACGACGAGTGAAGGCAGCGGAAACAAGATTCCTTCGTTGGAGCTTACGTGCAGTCTGGAGAATGTCGTTCGTCAATGGTCTTCGGCTTGCTGGCTTAAAGTGTGCCTAAGAATTTCATCGTTGTGGATGTGATGTGGCAAGGTGCAAGTATTGTTGAAAATAGGTTCGTATCAAGAGGAGAGCCAAAGAATTCGGTAATGTATGGGTCAGAGAAAGACTCTTCTCTAGTCTGCCCAATCTTGGAATATGCGTGTCCTATCTGGGATCCTATATTCCAAGTAAGCAGCAGTAGGATCGAATCTGTTCTTCTTTTTGCCCTGAGAAATCTACACGACTCGCATGACTACCAAACCACAAGCACTACTTGGACAGGCTCAAGTGGTTGATCTCATGCCGTTATCTAGCAGGAGAAAACTGTTCATATCATGCCTTGCCTTTAACGTACTAAGTGGAAAACTTAAAGTGCAGTTTCTGTCGGACAAGATCAAATTCATAGAGGTAGTCCAACATACACCATAACTCAGGGGATACCCACACCGTACCGATTATACTAGGAAGAGCCGGTCAACAGATGCTGTATGGTTTTCAATAGTCATAGTCCTGTTTCTCCCCTTCACTCAACAAGGCATCCTATAAGAAATTACTTAGATCCCTACTAACATAACTATCGCCTCTCTTGACCATAGTAGCTAAGTTTTCAGGAGCTGTCAACATTTATTATTTTATAGTTGTTAATCAATTATCTTTTATAATGAAGACTGTTGCACTACTATTTTTTTTTTTAATTTAAGTGTGCCTTGTTTGGCTAAATAAATAAATAAATATCGGCCTTTGACCGGGTGACAGTGGTCGGTCGTGTGACAGTGGTCAATAGTGTGAATTGGAGTAGTCCGACCAAAAGTAGCTACCAAAGGTTCGCTTAGGTCCGGTCTTCATCTAGCAGGCGGAACACTTTCTTATTTTCCATGTAGACTGGTACTACCGGCGTCACAGCCTTTTTTGGCTGGTTAGCGGGATTCACTTGTTTCAGGAGGCATAACACCCCGACGAAGTTTTCTCCTGCTACTACCGCCGGTTTCGTCTCTGCGTCAGCCCTGCTATTTAGGATATCGACTTTGCGAAATCGAATCCCCTTTATAAAAATCTTTTGTTGTGATTTTTGTTATATCGGTGGGTTTCACGCAAAACACTTATATTTGGTGTCAAGTACTACGACATACAGCAGTTCAAACGAAAAGCCCATCGCCTCCATCTTCAGTGCCTTCCAGGCTATTATTAATCTATTCTGTCCTCTATTACTTACATTGCCAATCTCACCTTTTGGATGTGTGTTATTTTAAAACAATTAAAATCTGTTATTGTGATTTAGCTTGAAGTTTACTACCAGACATTGCACAATGGTAGTACAAAGAGTGACATTCCTAAGCTTGAACTTTCACATAATAAAACATCGAACTTTCAGGGAATTGATAGTTAGGTTCAGGCCTTAATGTCCTTGAGTCTGAAATAATAAATATGGAATATAGACGTGTAGCTCATCAGAATTATCATATCCCTATAAAAATGACTTATATGATTGTTTTTTGTAAATTATATATACAAAGGCGCGCCAAAATTCATCCAATGATTCATATTTGAATTGCTTAACTATATATTTGAAAATTCCATATTGTGACAAAATCAGGTAAAATCTGTGCAGACAATGTTTACCCAAAAATACATTTTAAATTATTTATAGATTTTTCTATAATTGTGTCTGCTTACTAAATAATTTATAGAAACTAGTTTAGAAAGGAATATAATCTCTAACCCCACTTCTCATATATTAAAATTCTTTGATATCACCGAAATACTTGATCTAGAAATGCATCCAATTTATATAAACTGCGACACGAGACACAGGTTTCTAATAAAACTCCAAATTTTAAAACAAGTCATAAATTCTTATCAGTATAAAAAATATCGCGGGCAAAAAACCCAAAAATAAATGTACCTATTAAAAAAATCAAATTAAGACAATATTACCGGTATTCTTGACAGCGCACGGTTTTCATCCAAAATAAAAAAACCCAAAAAATTTAAGTGATTACCACAAAATAAGAATAAATTAAATTTTAATTTTAAAAAACTGAAATGATTATTTGCTCACAGGTTGAGACAGTAGTTACTACCAAAAATGGTAATATAGTAATACTATAAATTTCATTGTCTTTGTGGATCTCTCTTTTACTCTTTTTTCACCTGTACAAAAATTTTTCGATTTTTTTTTTTTTTTCAATATATAAAAATAAAAACAGGTAGCTGTACATAAATTCTGTGAAAATTTACGATAAACGTAGGTTGCGTAGATTATATCAACAACAACTCAGGTAAAATAAAAATAAATTAAAAAAATCTAATTCAAAGAGAGAAGATGGAGGAGATGAGAAAAAAAACTCTTATAATATATATCAAGACTTTGAAACTTTTTGAATTGGACTAATAGTTTTGAATGTCGGCCAAAACGCTAATCAATAATTTATCACATCCGTGATTTTTATTAGTGTATCTATATTTTTTTTTCTACAAAAGTTGATTATAATAAAAAACAATGTCACAACAAAATATTTTGAATTTTCTTTTTTTGTGTGTGTGTGTGTGGTTGGTGTGTGGATAAAATAAAATCATAATACCTGCCCCAATGCATTCCGATACAGTTTTTGTTGGTAAATTTCTTTAAAAAATTCTTACTTTTGTTACTATGGAAATTTATTACCTGAAAACTGCATCTTAATTTTTTGATGAATACACAAACTTCCGTGGCGTCGTTTTACTGCTTACAGTAGGATAAAATGTTTAATTTTTTTTTGGCTAGTGCTTGTGTGGATTTTATTACTTGTCCGTGTAAGATTAAGGTATAAAAAAATTGTGTCTACTAATCTCTGGACTAATGGAACCAGTTACATGTAGTTACGGTAAGTTATTTTATAATCAACGAACGTCTCGCACGATTTTCAATGTTTTTTTTTCATACCTCTATTCTCTACTTGATAAAAATTCCCCGGTGTGTTAAAATATTTTATCCAAAACTCAAGATACTCAAAAAGAAAAAAAAAATGTCGGTAGAGAAAAACTATGGCGGGTCGAATGGCCTCTATGGTGTCTCTTCTAATCTGCATTTAATTTTTTTATCTTAGACTGTCACATAAAAACTTGTCAAACGATTAGAAGTAATCGACAGGTTCGACAATTCAGCGGCAAACGGAAATATGTTGAACGAAATATAATTTTTTGTTGTATCTACTACCGTGGGCAGCTTTAGAGTAAAATTTTCTATGTTAAGCTATCGCGGGATAATCATAAAGTTTAGCTTTAAAAATAGGTTAACGACCCTAACGAATTTCAAAGTGATATAACCGTTGAAGTTCAGGTGGTGATTTTGTATTTTTTTTTATGGTGTTGTATTTATGCTATATCATCGCATTTAACATATGCAAAAATTGATTATAAACATGAATTTAATTATAAATTAACAAATTAGCTAATTAACAAACAACGATCTTGATCTATTCTGATATATGATATCAGTGGCGTAGCAAGAAATATTTTTAAGGGGGGTTCAATAGTTCAATCAGTCGTGTCCTGTACTTTAAAGCTTATTTTTCAAAATTGATATAACTTTTAGTTATGTTTTAATAGGAATAAGACTAGAAGAATTTTTTTAGAGGAATTAAGTTTATTAACTATTTACATACATGATCAATGGTTCCAGAGCAATGCTTGTGCAAAAAGTCACAGTTCAATGTTTCTACGCTTTTCAGCAAATTAGTTGATTATTTCCTGGTCGAACACTCAAATTAGTTACACCGAAAATGGAAATTCAATTCGCCGCGTGGAATGTACGAACAGCAGTGGCGGATCCAGGGGGGGGGGGCCATGGCCCCCCCCAAACCAACAAGTATCACTATTGTTTTAAAAAAAATTAAATTAAAAAAAAATTGTTCAGGTATTGTTGCATGGTGGCGCTGAATTCAAAATATCATTTTAAATAATTTAAATAAGTTACAACGTTTAACAAATATCAACAACTTAGCCTTTCTTTACGGTATTTTTACGAGGGCCAAATCAGAAAAGATTTCTTATCTTTTGTCGATTGTTACGAATCTATTCGCAAGGAGGACGTTGCTGAGCACGGAGAGAAACGACTTTCTGGCGAGGCTCTAGGTCATATAGTGCTGGATATTGTCAAGTCTTTTACTTTGGATACCTCAAAATGTGTCGGGATCGGAACGGACAACTGCAGCGTAATGATTTCTGGAAACCAAAAGAATCTGGGAGCTGTTGCAACAATCCAGCTTGAAGCAACGAATGCCAAAAGATACCCATGCTACAACCATTCTTTGAATAATTCTCTTGCAAAGACTTGCACTGTGGCGTCCTGCAGAAATGCTATGGGAACAATGAAAAAAGTGATTCAGTTCGCTAATGCTTCAGCCAAACGGGCTCACTTATTTCAACAAGAACTCGGTATAGCTTTCAGAGGGCTTTGCGAAACTAGATGGGCGGAAAGACACGATGGCGTTTTGCAATTTCGTACAAATTTGCCAGGAATCATGAACGCACTTGACAAAATCGAGAATTGGCAGGACAAGTCAACATCATCGGAAGCTTTTTGTCTTCGCAGTGTCCTTGAAAACAGCGACTTCTTGGTGTCAGTAATTGTTCTATGCGATGTCCTGGGAACTACACAACAACTAAGTACTCTTCTGCAGTCTGAGTCGTTAGACTTGGTTTGTGCAAATGATGCTCTTCAAGATGTGTTGGCTATTCTACAGTCACATCGACAAAAAGCATCTGAATGCTTTAAAAACCTATTCGTCGAGACGAAAATGATTACAGAAGAAAGAGGTATTCAAATTACCACTCCACGCAATTCCTCAAAAGCCCGACAAGAACATCGATCTAATCCACCGGCAGATAACATGGAAGAGTACTACTTGAGGTCAGTTTATATCCCGGTCTTAGACTACGTTATTGCAGATTTGAAAGAACGTTTACCTAAAGATACCTTAAATTCTTTTAATCTGGCCATATTCATTCCGAGCCGTATAACTGATAGCAGCGAAGATGTCAATAAAGCATTGTCATTGGCAATCCAATATAAGGATTTCCTTGAAGATGTAAGGGGAGTATCCTTTAAAATGGAAAAGGAGTAGGAAGCCTGGAGACAAAAATGGAACCGAGAGAAGGAAAAGGGAAGTTCCTTACCCGAAACTGCTGTTGCGACATTCAGTTATTGTAATAAGGATCAGTATCCTATCATCAGCACAATGATACAGATATTGCTTACGCTTCCATCAAGTGTTGCGACAGCTGAACGGTCCTTTTCAACATTACGTCGTATTAAAACATGGCTGAGGACCTGCATGGGTGAAGACAGGCTTACGGGTCTAGCCCTGCTAAGTATTCACCATGATATCTATATGAATATTGATAATATTATCGAAAGATTTGCTAAACAAAAAGCAAGAAGACTTAATTTTATTATTTAAATAAATAAAAGTTAAGTTAAGTTATTTCAATAACTAAAAACAAAATCTTTGGGTTTTTATTTATATTTGTGAAGCTCTACAACCCTTTGTCAAAAGCTTAAAAAATTCGCCAATGGATGAGGATGGCCCCCCCCAAAATGAATTTCTAGATCCGCCACTGACGAACAGAACATTACGTTGGTCAAAAGGAAATCTTACCAAAGGAATTATTGAAATGCCAAATATCAGTTGCTGCCCTATTGAAGCTACGTCTTACCGGATCCGGAACATTGACGATCATCCCGCCAACAATCGACGAAACGATGACGTTTTACTATTTCGGTGGTTAGAGATGACAGGCCGGCGTCGGGTTAATGCTCGATCGACGTCCTGCCAGCAGCCTTATCGCATTCCAATCGATATCAGTGTGTTTGGCAGTTATAACCATCGGTGGAACTAACAAGACCCACATCGCATCCGCTTATACGCCAACCGAGATCAGCACAGACGCCAAACAAGGACGAATTTTACGATCAGCTTCAACAGACGCTGGATATGATACCTCGAACCGAATTAATAATACTCTCAAGGGACTTGAATGGCCATTCAGGAGCAGATCGAACCGGCTGAGAAGGAACGATGGGCAAAGTCTGAGACGGAGTAATTAACGACAACAGCTTAGGCCAACTTTCATTCGCACCATCACCTGATCGTTGGAAACAGCATTCCGCTATCCACTCAAACACCTGGGGGCATCTATCCAGCAAAGACTCGGCGATGTTAGACTACGTTTTGATTAACGCAAGATTCCGATCGACGCTCAAAGACGTACGTGTGCAATGCGTGGGCCCGATTGCGGATCGGACTATTCTCTTGTTCGAGAGAAATTACAGATGCGATTACAAAGAGCGATGAAAACGGCGCCACCACCAGTCAAGAATAACTGGGCGTACCTACTGGACCCGGGCGATTGAGCGAGAGTTTCAAATGGCATTATCCAACAAATTCGCGGCGCTCGCCATACCGGACGATATCGATGTAGAAAAAAGTAAATGTCTGAGTCTATTGTAGGGTGTGCAATGGAGTTGTGTCCACCTATCCGTAAACGGATGCAGCCATGGTTCTCGGAAAGCTGTCTGGACCTCGTCGATCATCGTAAGCGAATGAAACTAGTCGACTTTGAGCAATACCGACGTTTGAACAAAGAAGTTCGACAAAAAAGAAAATTGGAACGAGAAGCGTACTAGAATAACGTTGTGGCCGAAATGGAAGAACGGACGACGAGGCACGAGTACCAGACTTTGTACCAGACACACCGTCGGCTAGGCGACAAAACAACATCAATATACGACAACATCAAAAAATTGGATGGAAATTTCGTGATTTCTATCGATGGTCGCCTGCAGCGGTGGAAAGAAATTTTCCACCAGCTGTACAACCACGATCGGCCACAAGGTCCAGCACCCCAACCGCCGATTATCGAAAAGCCAACGAATCAGTTTCTGGATACCGAACCGACAATTATCAAGGTGAAGACGACAATAAAATCACTGAAAAATGGGAAAGAGCCGGGAACAGATCAAGTAACCGCTGAGATGATCAAAGCCGGAGGTGATGTCTTATCACAACGACTTCATGTGACTTCATAACACACATATGGCATTAGAATCGTGTCCCGTGGGCGTGGTAGAAAGCGATCGTTTTCCCAACTTTGAAAAAAGGCGGCAGCCGAGAATGCAAGGATTATCGCGGAGTTAACCTCCTTTCGTTCGTCGGCAAAGTATTTACGAAAATCGTACAATCGGGGCTACAAAAACATCGAGAACAAACGAGCCGGAAAGAACAAGCTGGATTTAGGCCACATCGAAGATGTTTTGAATAAATATTCGCTCTTCGTCAGCTAATGGAAGAAAGCATTCGTTGCGGCAAATGAACTGTCGTCGTTTTAATCGATTTCAAATCCGTTTTCGATTGCATCGATTAGAACAGCTTGTGGAGAGCCTTGGAAACCAAACATGGGCCATTGAAAATCATCAACTTCTCCAAGCGTCGTACGATGGCTCAACCAGCAGCGTTCGTATTCAAATCGGCTTATCCGAGGAGTTCCCGATTCAAACGGATGTCCGAAAGAGAAACGTCGCTTCGCCACTTCTCTTCAGCGTTGTTATCGACTGAAACTGTACCCCGATCGAAGAAACTGTACCCCGATCGATGAAACTGGACCTCTTTTCGCCTCTGCAAGGAAAAGAGGCACCTTCCTCGGCTCACCTTTCCTTGATGGATTGAGCTAGCTGCAAAATACTGGGGTTCCTGACCTCTGTCGCTTTATCGAAAGCCCCATATTGCTCCAAATTTGAAGTTGTGTCCCAACACTAGAATGGCATCACAATGGGCCCAATGGTCTGCCTTAGGCTGCTTACACACCAAACTCGACATCGACACGACATTACAAAACGTCCATCGACAAAAAATTTTTTGTCGAATCTTCGTACACACCAAATTCGACACCTCGACACCATTCGACAACCAGAACCACTCGACACAACGAAAGTCACTGCATAAGTACTCGACGTGTCGAAAGTCGTCGTTCGACGTTTTTCCTCGTGTCGCCTTCAGTGGATATAAACTGATTTGAATGTGAAGCCCTTCGTCGGTAACGGTTTTTTTCCTTGTCGAGTTCTGTCGAGTTCTGTCGTGTCGTGTCGATGTCGAATTCAGTGTGAATACACTCATTTAATAATAAGAATAAATGGGTATCACAACAGAAAATCTTGTCGTGTCGTGTCGATGTCGAATTCAGTGTGAATAGACTCGCTTAATGATAAGAATAGATGTGTGTCGCGACAGAAAAATGTTGTCGAATTTCGTCGTGTCATGTCGATGTCGAGTTTGGTGTGTAAGCAGCCTTAGTTGGCTCTCTAGTGGACGAGCAGCCATTTTAACCTAACCTAACATATTATCCGAATTCCTCCCTGATATTCAAAATGAATCAAACTTTAACAACTATTAAGTGATGTTTATACTGTATTTTTTTCGCGGTGAATGTACTACTAAAATTACAGAATGATATTATAAATGTTCAAGTTGAATTTTCTACATACAAAATGGGTTTCGGGTGGGGTCCCCCCCCGTTTCTACGACACTGTATGTAGTAGAGTAACGCTCTTGTTGTTGCTAATTGAAAAACGCATGAAAATTTCGCCAAAAACATAAAAAAAAATCGAAAACACGAACTATTTATAATAAAATTATACAATATTTTTTTTTGTCGAAACATAATTTGTTTTTATGTTACATTTTTTGACAACTAAATTTTTCCAGACTTGGTTCGTCGGCTTCAAGTTAAGCACACCATTTACATTTCAAATCAGTCTTCGTAAATTATAAAATTATAATTTTTCGCGAAACACACAGAAAAAAATACTTAAGGAATAAAAATTTATCAATGTCGGTGACAACCCAAAAAAAAATTAAATTAAATTTGGAATATATATTTTCTTTTTTCTCTTTTTTCAAAATATTATAAAATGAGTTTCCAAATTTGTCTGACTTTTATTAATAGTCTCGCGATCGATGTGTGCTAAATTTGGATAATTTTAAACTGATCTAAAAAGACAACAACGACAAAGTAGTATCTTTTTTTTCTTTTTTAATTTTATTCAATGTTGGTAAGATTTATGCCGGATATTTTATTTGGCATATGATTATTTAAGAGAGGATGACTAAAAACCGTTATGTTAATTATAACATATTGCATATATAGAGCTACTAGTTAGCTTGTTTAAAATGTGTTTTTAGTAACACATTATAGCGCTTGACAGGAGGAATATAATTGAGAGCTTGAATCAACTTGTGATATATGGCATAAACAATATCTATTTATATATGTGGTATATTATTATATGGTATAGTTTGTTTATGTAGAAAATTATGACCTTAATTAACTTTGGGTTTTGTTTTGACTTTTGGATGGTTTTTTAGTTTTTTAGATAGGTTTTTTTTTTTAATTTTAATCCTGTTTAGGCGGAAATTGTAAATCCTGAAAATATTTGAAGAGAATTTTAGAATATAAAATTAAATGACAGAAAACTTATTTATAATTGTAATATCATGGTTAGTGTATTCTTTAATTTTAAAAAATCTCGAGTGAAAGCACTGAAGCGGTCCGTAGACCTTAGACAGCTGTCAGGAATGTAGTCACCTCGACTATCCGCAAAGCTAAACTGAAGTTCTTTTCGGCTATACTCAGTCCCACCCTACCCTCGAGGAAATTTTGGGCTAACGTAAAGAAAGTTGGGGTTCATGGTGATGACTGCGCAGCCCAGAGCAGCCTCATCACTAACGTACTAAACTAAAATAGTTGTTGTCACGGTTGTCAACAATACCAGTGACAATTCCCGCTCGTGACTAATTGATGGCAACCTTAGGCACTTCAGTTTTCGCAATGTGGATTACTCTGAAGTACACAAAGCTTTTTACTCCATAAAGTCAGAATCTGTTGGACTTGATGATCTTCCGCAAACCCTCCTTAAGTGCATTTTTCCTGTAATCATCCCCTATCTTACACACATTTTTAATAACTGCCTCATGATATCATATTTTCCGCTTCAATGGAAAAAAGCGAAAGTAATTGCCTTACCCAAATCCCCTAGTACTTACCTAGTACCCTATATTTCTTAGGCAAAGTACTTGAGAAATTAATGTCATGGCAAATCCAGGCCCACTGTGAAATGTGGTCTTTGCTGTCAAGTACACAGTCCGGCTTCCGGAAAAGCAGAAGCTGCGAAACTGTGCTGCCAAAGGTAACTACTGACCTTCGAATGGCTCTTGATGGCGATAATATTGCATTTCTGTGTCAGTCATAAGCTTCTCGAAACTAAATTATCAAACTATATGAGTTTTTCCCCCTCAGCGATCTGCTTAATTCGGAATTACTTAAGTAATCGTTCCCAAATCGTATGGTTTCAGGATTCTATCTCTGATACATCACCAATTACATGTGGGGCTCCGCAGGGGTCTATTCTAGGGCCATTACTTTTCAGCATCTACATTAATGATATCTGTAATACTGTCAAGGATTGCAAACTCCACATGTATACGGACGATGTTCAGATTTATTCAAATAGTCCTCTTGGGTTGGTGGAAAACTGTGTCTACCTGTAAAACTGATGGATAGAGGACAAGTGTTCAGCTTGATGGAACTCAAATCGAACAGGTTCCGATGTTCAAATATTTGGGATCATTCGTTGAGGAAAAGAAAGTGATGCATTGGCCAGGCAACAACATTGGCTTCGCTTAAGTGGTGTATATGGAAGCGAACAAATGTTATCATCAAAGCGAAAATAAGCCTTTACCGAATGTTGATCCTTCCGATTCTTCTTTATGGAATGGAAACATGAACACTTTTCAAACCGGACGTCAACAAGCTTGAGACAGATTCTCAGTGTCTCACTCCGCCATCGCCTTCGAAACAAGACTTCAGCGATCCGCAGCAAAGAAAACTTGTCTAAAGAATATTGGGGGCGACTTAAAGAATCAACGATTATCTGTTATCGAGGCTCGAAACGTCGCCAAAAATCACCGGGAATGGAAACGAATCGTGAATAGACTTCAAGGCCTAGCGGCAACGAAAGCAGCATATACGTTGCGAGGACGTCTCGATCGGGCCACCAGGTAACGGATCAAAGAAAGAAGAAGATTTTCTAATAGTATCTATTAATCTAGCAGTTTCCGACACCTAACCAAATGATAGGTATACCATTCCTTCTTACAAATCTAATTTTTCAACAGATATAAAATCCAAAATTACACTAAAGTGCTTTAAAAAATTATTTAAACAAAATATGCTTTTTAATATTCGACGTTTTTAAAACGAACTAAAAGCTTTAAGATAATTTCTCCTAGCCCCATGTAAATTTATAACCCCATAAGATACATATTCTTAGCACTTTACAGATACTTCTGAAAATTTGTGATTGTGTATTTGCAATAGGTATGAAAAAAAAACGTGTGGCGCATGCTTAGGCAATAGTAAGGAGTGCTGAGTTGAGAAATCATTCGCATCAATCATGCAGGCTATTTTTATTTTATTTTCATTAAAAACACTCAAATGCCAAAAATGCGACAAATCTTTTTTTCACAGATGTGGAACTCCGAGGCACTTAAACTTTTATTTATTCAACGAATGTAGAATTTCCTTATGTGAACCAAAATTGGAAGTGTATAAGATTTTTATAATTTTCTCGTGTTACGGGCTTTCACTCACTTAGAGATTTCAGTCTATATTCGTAAAGGTGAATAGGAGTTTTTGATATTGCAATTACTATAACTCCGAATTCATATAAATCGTAAAATCGAGTAATGGAAAAAATAGAAAATACTTGTCCACTCTAAAAAAAGATCAACCTAATGAAATATTATAGTATTAATATAATAAATACAGACCCAAACATGAAGATTAAACCTTTGTTTTAATAAAACCAGAAAAATATTTCGTCTTTT